>APFE030221576.1:0-42868 GCA_000404065.3 Pinus taeda
GCTAAATTCACATACCACATGAATCTCAGCAAACAGAGCTGTGAAATTCCATTAAATTCTCTGCCACAAACTGTACAAGAAAGCTCTGCTACGCTCCAGCAGCTCCCAACACTCAGCACTCAGCAAAAATCTCTCTTCTGACTCTCCCTTTTACTCATTACAAATGAATTTGTTTTATAATAAATACAATGCTGCCCAAAACAGGGGCGCTGTTTTTTTTTAACTAACATCACAAGAATGTTTCCTTTTTTTTTTTTTTAAATATATGGAATAAAACACAGCTGGGGGAAAACCAATCGACCCCAAGACTCGGCATTTTTTTTTATCATTATTCACAAATTAAACTAAAAACAAAACCATCAGCGCTTCCTGAAGAGAGAATGACGCTCCTTCCACTGAGATCCGTTGATGATTTGGCTAATTTCGAGGCAAATCTGGTGAATAGGTGGCATTACAGATGTCCTTCCCTTTGCTAAAAATAACATAGGCAATCCCTCCTCGTTTTCTGCTCGAAATCTTTAACAATTTCACACTTGTGTGCCAGTTGTATTCATTGAGTGCTCTTATCGGCCTGCGCTGTCTCAAATGGCCTATAGGTAGTATTTGCAGTGGACATGGTTCAAATATAGGTACTGTGAATGTAAGTTTCTGTGGACCTGATCATTTATTAAAAATACAATCTAAAATAAGTGGGAAAAGATTGCTCTTTCTGTTTAGAATGCCAGCTTCTTCGTCTTCCTTAAGAGAATCGGGATGGTGAGCACAACCATAGCCTTTACGATGTCACTGCAATGCCATAAATGGTCCCTGTCCATATTTTATGCCGCATATCTTCCTTAGATGAAACGAACATCTTCAATGTTGCAACAACTGCCACGTTTATATGCAAACGATTCATCTTCCCTCTCATCTAGAATAGATAGCTAAAAGTACACTGATTCTTTACATCACTTATACTTCATACATAAGAACATACATAAGAAGATATTGCCAATCTCAGCTTGTGCTAATGTTAAAGGTGAGGTCCCACCTATCATGGTCAAAGTTGGGTTAGTTTCATCCCATCAAGATCGTAGCCTTTGTTTGCAAAGCCACAAATCATGAAAATGCCAACCTTCTGCAGTGTACTGCCCAGATCGCTGTATCAATTTCACAAATTACAGGCTTAATCTCTATCCTTTTCATGGAACAGTAGACAAGAAAATCCCGAGTATCTTAACTATTCTGAGTGATATCGCACAATTTAATAAGGGGAACAAAGTAAGACGTTTCATGAATCACTAGACCAGACTTAGTATTTTGCTAGAGATGTTAACCTCTGTAAAATCATTGTAAGCTTCACTCTTGTCTTCTATTTAAAAGGAATCATTTTTATGACCAATTTTTATGGGACAGCGGCGCTATCCTTCCCCCTGGGGTATCAGTGCAAGATATAATGTGAGTAAATGCCAAATTCGATTTTCTGTGATTGACCTTGATAGACACCCATGCAGATATCTATGTTTCTAACTAAGTGGTTCTCTTTTGCCTCTTCCTCCTCACAATCTGCCTTGTACCCTGTATGATGCGTAAAGCAAGACACAAACTCGGGTGAACTTTGCTCCACGCCTGCCATCATTTACAATTGGGTGAACTCGGGTAGCATATGAAAGCAAATTATGGGTCTCATCCATAATGGATTCCGCTGGCAATTAAGGTGTTAGAAGAGAACAGTTTGAATCACTCCAGCACTGTGCCTTTCACAGCATTTAGAGTTTCCTGATCATTTCCTTTAACAACTACTCCCCTTGCAACTGAAAAGAAGACAACACCACGTCCACAATCACATGCCCTTATCCATATATCTGGGTGTATTCGGTGTATCAGATGAGCCTGCATTTGGAGAAATACAAGAGATCATAAATGTGCATGAATCACCCACAAACGAGTCACAAAGCACCTCTGTCAATTTACTTCCTCGGAAAGGAATGCGGATATGATCATTGTCAAAAGCCCGAATGCACCCCTTCAAAGCCAACAAGCTATTATTGATCTCTCGTGTCGTTTACTCCCATCCAGATCAATAAAATAAAGCTTCCCAACTCTGCCTGTTTAATGAATTAATAAAAAGCTGACCAACATTTTCCAGAAGGCACTTTGCAATCACAAATTCCTCTGCCATTGTATGTGCTAGATGACACACTAAATTGATGCCATTGTAGCCAAGATAAATTTCTTATTCGGATAAAGACAAAACTCAGCGCATGGTAGCACAAACCTGGTGGCTTTTATATAACCAATTCGATTTTTCCACATGGAAGGCACTTTGCCAATAATAAATCAACATCTCTTCGAGATTGACAGAATCTAAGAAACCGGTCAACTATGAAGAAAAAGATCCCTCCTGCTGCTGGACAGTTCTGAATGCTGCATATTCCCATTCGATGGCTCTTTGTGTTTTGAAATATTGGTTTTTCGCAGGTCCCAACCACAAAAATTGCAATCATCAGCACCACTATACGAGATATCATGCTACTGGGAGTTATAAGCAACGGTCCAGACTTCAAACATGTGAGCTTTCCAAGTGTGTTCTATTTGCATCTGAGCTTCGCTCAAACTGACAACTGAAACTAAACCATCTGAAAGGCCTACTGCAATATTTGAAGAAAGGCTAGCATCAAACTGGTCCCAATCCATAGTAAGGCACATTAAAAAGCAACTAACATTCTCACTCACAAGTTCCTTTATCTTAACATTGTCAGTCACCTGAACTTCATCTTCAGACATCATCGCTGAAGTTTCTAGACAATAAGTTGTCAAGTTACCATGTGAATCAGCTTGTAGAAGATGAGGCTGCATGTTCCCTTTCCTTGGTCTCCATTTGATATCAAAAATTCCTGAAGTTTTAATCTTCTGAAGAAACTTGAGGTGTGTTTTGTCATGAATTGAGAACAGAGATAAAATTCCAACACGACAAGGCTGAGAACTTTCCTGAAATGTATAGGTTGCATCAGCATTACCATCTAGATGAATGCCTGTTACGTCCATTCTTGATGCCAAAAGTCAGACCAGATCAAATAAATGGACATGATTGCTGATGATGTTTTGTTTTCTTTTTACTTTAACAGAGGTAGGAGCTTGAAGTCGCTGCTAGTTGAATAGCTGGAGATAAATTACATAATCTGAAACAACACATTAATGATTTCTTCTTCAAAACAGGGTTTTGAAGAAGAATCAATCTCTGAGATGAGACGGAGTCTAACATGCGCAACCATTGCAAGAATTGATCTAATGGATGAATACCTTGCTACAGAAGTAAAGGTTTCCTCATATTTAATTCCCTCAACTTGAGAGAATCCTTTGGCCACAAACCCACCCTTATAATTCTCTTTGCTTCCATATGCAACATGTTTAACCTTGAAGATCCATATTGAACCCACAACTAATTTATCTTTTGTTCTTATGACCACTTCCCAAACACTAGTCTTCATGATGGATTCATATTCTTCCACCATTGCATCAACCCAAATTGTTTTCTCAACTACTTCCTCAAAAGAGGATGGCTCAATCTCTACAATCTAAGTCATTAGAGCCATGTAGCTAGTGTACCTCTCAAGTGACCTCCTTTTCCAGGAAAAATTTGAAGAAGCTCCCACATTCTCCATTGCATCCTACACCAATCTATTAGCTTCCCAAGTTCTCTTTATACCTTCTCTAGATGTTTCTTCTTGAGTGGATGTCTCCACTTTGCCTCCTCTCCACTCCTCCATTATTGGATGCTCCTTAACTTCCTGAGGTTCCTCCTTTGGAACTAAGAGCTCCTCTTCTAGTGGAATTTTAAGCTCCCTCTCAAGAGAGTATCTCATTGCTTTCCCCTCATAAAAATTGACATCTCTTCACACAATTTTCATTCTGAGGGAAGGTAAGTACACCCGGTAATTGTGTGGAGTTTCATTATAACCCAAAAAATCTCCCAACTCTGATATTGTCTCAATTTTGTTCCTCAAATCTTTGGAGACATGACAATAAATAGAGGATCCAAAAAGTTTTAAATGTGACACATCTTAATTTCTCGTGGAGAAAGCCTCCTTTAGTGTAATCATACCAATAATCCGATGAGGACTCTGGTTCTACAAGTACAATGTTGTGTTACATGCCTCTTCCCACAAATGCAATGGCAGGCCTTGGCCATGTAGCATAGATCTCTCAACTCCCACAATGCTTTGGTTCTTTCTCTCAGTTACCCCATTTTGCTCGGGTTGTGTGGAGCTGTCAATTCTCTTCTAATTCCTTATTTGGCACAAAAGTCTGTGAAGTCATTCAAAACATACTCACCTCCATTGTCGCTCCTGAGATCCTTCAACTTCTTTTCAGTCTCTTTCTCAACAAATGCCTTTAATATTACAAATTTTGAGAATGTCTCATCCTTCTTTCACATGAAGAAAATCCAACACTCCTTGAGAAATTATCAATAAAAATAACATAGTATTTATGTATGGTAGTGGAGGCTACCAAGAAGGGTCCAAAAACATCAGAGTGGACTCTCTCCAAGACTTCATGTGATTTGCTATCTCGATCATGGAATGTGGATTTTACATACTTCCCCAAGTTAAAACCCTTGCAAACATCCTATTGCTCATGTGATCCTTTAGGGAGGCTAGTGGTAATTTGATGCATAATTTTAAGGCACCATGATGAAAATGGCCCAATCTCCTGTGCCATAGTTCACCGAGAACGTGAATTTACAGTTTCTTTACCTTATTTCTTAATGCAGCTTAATCTTCCACATCAAGTTTATATAGTTTCTTCACATGAACCTTGATCTACTTCCCTTGCACAGTAGGTATGTGTCTCAAAAAGGATTTCCCTTTACTGAAGATCACATCATAGCCACGGTCTTCTAAAACTGTTACAAAGATGAGGTTCTTCTTTAGGCCTGGTACGAACATGACATATTTGAGGTGTAGAGGGTATCCCGACTCTCTCTTAAAGGTTACTGTACCAATCCTAATAGCATTGTACCTTATGTTGTCCCCAAACTTAATATGCATATGGAGATCTTTCTCCTCCATGTCAATGAGAAAATATCTACACCTCGTCATGTGGAACAAGGCTCCCGAGTCTAAGTACCACACACTCCTCATCACAATGCTAGCCATGCATGTGATCAGGGTGAAGTCTAGCTCGAACTGTGAAGCCAACACTTCACTTGTTGCTCCTCTTGATTTCTTCTTGCTAGACTTTTTATGTGTACACTTTGTAACATAGTGCTCAAATTTGTGATAATTGAAGCATTTTATTTTGGAAAAGTCTTTCTTCTTGCCCCATTAGATGGAATTTGGTTTGGTTTGAGATTTCTTCCCTTTTCCCTCCTTTCCCTTTCCATCCAATGCAAAACTCTCTTCATACTCTCCCTTGAATGAACCTCCATCTCTGGTATTTTGCCTGATTTCTTCTTGTACCAAATCAGACCATAAGCGTTCCCAATTTGGTAATTTCGCCCTCTCATTCACCGATTTCTGGTAGTTATGTCAGGATTTTGGAAGGCCTAAAATAGCCAGGCTCACCAGGTCATCTTCTGCAACATTCACACTGACCCTTCCAAGCTCATCCCGAACTTATGTAAATCTAGTGAGATATTGTGAAAAAATATCATTCTTCTGCATCTTAATGTTTCAAAGTTTGTCTTTGAGGGCCATTTTTGTATGGTCACTACTATTCTCGAATAGCTGAGTCAGTGCCTTCTACATTGTGGAAGGAGTTTCTTTTCTATGGAGATTTGAGACAATGTGGTCTCACACTCCCTCCAAGATTATTTTCCTTGTCTTTCTTCCATTGGGCTAGGTTCTAGGCATCAACTGATCATGGTTTTGGAATTTCTAAATTGACATAATCTAACAATCCCTTTTCATCAAGCACTGCCTCCATGCGGTCCTTCTAGGAAACGAAATTCGAGTTTCCTTCCAAGGCATACTCTAATGTTAGTCCATTGAAGGCCATTCTCCCAATTCTGAAGAAATCCTGCTACACTGCAGTTGTAAATTCGAACCTCCTGAGAAACAAATTTGAAATTCTTGTTCTAAAGTGAATATTGCTCTAATACCATGTAGAAATGTGGTGATAGAATTGCAACTACTCAAGAAATTTAATCTAAATCAAGAGACACAATTCTACTCTACTGCTTTGTAGAAATTAATTCACAATTTAGAACAACATTCACAAATGTGCATCAATCACATATGCAAATACACAAATTTATATACGGGAATCCAACTGGTAAAAACCCCTTAAGCATGCTTGCATTAATAAGATGAATAGAGAAAGTATTGCAATTGCTTGCTCGCTTTGAGCTCAACCTGCAAGTGAATAATTGTTCTCTCTGCTCAATGAAAAGCTCTGACCCAAACTTAGTCAATTTCTGCCTCCACCCGAGATCATATTTCCTTGTGTAAATCCTAAGGAAATTAGCCCCTATTCTTTAGGAATTTTCTCCAAAATGATTGCACAATTCCCAAGGATAAATCATTAATTGCATGAAACACATGTGCACTTATAACTAGTCTACAATTGATGTTACATTGCCTTGGAATCTCCACTACAATTGAGTAGATGATATTTGAGTTAGACTATTGTCCCATTGCTCAACTGACCTCAAACTATTTCTATAAACTTTTAGAACTAGTTTAACTGAGTACAACTAAAAATCACTGAATTGGATTGCTACAAATTAGCAATGACACATGCATAATTGAACTCCAAGGACACTAACTCGAATTTACTAAGCTATCTTAGTGACAAGAGCCATGTCAACTCAGTTAACTACCTCCAAGTTGTCTTCTGATGTGGAAATTTCGGGTTTTTTTTTTTTTTTTTTGAACAAGGTTACATAAAATTGAGCCTTTCTGGCTACACTTCTCAACAATGAGAAGGAGCGGGGAGTGGAATGTAACAAACCTGGTGAAAATTCCATGTAATAAAAGTTAATAAAGGAAAAATAATAACCATAATTGACGGAACACTTATTCCAAGATGAATGTTGGGCAAAATCATAGTGATGGGGATCACTGGTGGTTGCTTAATGGCTAAGGAAATTGGAAAAGGCAATGGCAAAGGCTTTGGAAAGGAAAAATGGCATTTTGGCACATTTATTTATGAAAATAATTGAAATTAGGATAAAATGGAGGGAAAGGTCAAAAGTTGCACGTGAGGAGGAAAATGAAGGAAAATAATGGAAAATGAAGAAAATAGAGGCCCCATTAATGAAAAGGCTTCTGAGGATCAGTTCATAGACTTTTGCTAGTTCAGTTTTGGAGCTCTCTCTCTCTATTCTCTCTCTCTCATGCTCTTGGACCCATAAAGTTTGCTTAGAGCACTCTTGGAGGAGTGTGGCATACTTGGAGTTTTGGAGCAAGAAGGAAAAGGAAGAGAAAGAAAGCGTAAGAGGACATCAGGATTAATAGCTACATCGAATTTTGCTTGCAGGTACCGAGTTGCATGTATGTTTTCCTCACTAGTTTTGGTATGCATGGCATATGCATGTGGTTTATTGGTCATGATCTGTCATTAGCGTGGAGGATTACCTAGATTGACTGTGGATTTTCCTCGCCTTGCCATTTCCCTGATAACCATGGTGTTGTGGGTTCATTTCTTTGTTTTTATGGTCGGTTCTCATGTTTCCTTTAGCTTGGGTTGAGTTACTAGTTCCTGGAGCCTTGGTCAAACAGATTCTCTGGAGCCTTGTAAAAACTTGGGTTGAGTTACTAGTCCTAGATCCTTGGTTGTACAAATGCTCTGGAGCCCTTGGTGGGCTAAGTTACTAGTCCTGGAGCCTTGGTTGGGCAAATTCTCTGGAGCCCAAAGGCATCTATGGGTTGAGTTACTAGGCTTGGAGCCTTGGTTGGAACAAATGCTTTGGAGCCCCGGAATGCTTGGGTAGGGACCATTCTGGTGATAATTTGAGATGTCCGACCATGAGGTGGAATCACTGTTTGATGTGTTGAGGTGGTTTGGCCTCTGGAAGCTCTGGATGGTTTTGATTGATGTGTTTTATGAGATCCCACATTCATGGTTGGAATATGGCATGAGGATGACTGGTTGAAGAGATATTTGGCTTAACCATGTCTATGGTCGGGTGGTTCGTGGAAGTCCTGAACCTGGTTGATCTTTGCATCATTAATATGAGGTTATTTATCCTTGTTAATTCATGAGTATTATACTGGTTTATATGTGGATTATATGGCTGTTGTTTCCTTGATATTTTTGTTGTTATTGTGCTGGTTATATGCATGTATTATGATAGTGATGATGTATGGCTCTCCTCATGTTTTGATTTGTAAATGAATGAACAATGTATCTATGGCCTAATAGATGATAATGTAGCTAATGATATAAGGGAACAATGCTTCTTAGCAATTCTCATATAAGTATGAAACCCCTATGCTCATATCTGTTGTTTAAACCTATAGATTACATATTTGTGACATGTTTAATGAAATGCCTGTCATGGCTAGTAGGGGTCCAATCTAGTCCTTATTGATGTTTTTGCAAATGCATCTTTTTTCCGCTGTGAAATTTCATTTCCGGAGGTGCCATTGAGTTCTGGGCAGTGACTTGGGCTTTGGGCTTGAAAAAGTGGCACAAATCTCGGAGTCGCACACACATCAATATTAAAAAATGTCCCTGGATGCATGCATACCCATGCTGTGGGGGTGTCTAGAGCCTCCTAGATGCACCCTTGCCCATATCAAGGAGCGTCCAGGGGTTTGATGCATTAAAACTTTAGTTTGTCTCAAGGTCTGGTTACCTCAGTGGTTGGGATGGTTCTCGAGAGTTTTGTTACTGATGTGGAAGTTTTGTGTGATGTGTTCTGCGGGTTCCACTTCCTTAACTCACACATAGGGAGTCAAATTAGATCATAGTAACTTCTCGTCACATATTTACCTCAGGTTGCCGATTACTTGGGTAGATGTGGGAGGAGGGTTTTACATGGGAAAATTCTATAAAACACTACCTGAGGGAGGTATGGAGAACAAAGAAAGACTTGAGAGGAAGTTTTTAGGATAAAAAAAGAATTAAGGGAATAAGAAGTGTTTGGTAGAAAAGGGAGGAGGATTGCGCAAGAGTAATATGACGAAGAGAGGATAGTTGTAGAGGTGCAAAAAGGGCATGGAAGGAAGAAATAAACATGTTAAGGGAATGATGGAAGGGACCACCCTAGGCTTTATCGATGAGGAGATGATGCAATTGTGGAAAAGGAGGTCGTGACAAGGAAGCCTGGCTGAAAGGAATGGGAATAAGATGTATAGGGTAAAAAGGGCGGTTAAGTTGTATCAGGTGGCTCATACAACCAAGGGTCCCTGCTGCTCACTGAGCTAGTTCTCACATAAGCCTACAGTCAAACTAGTTAGTTTATTCTGATGCTGTTTAAAGGTGGCTTTGCAAAATCATATGGAGGAGCAGTGTCAGGACAATTATCGCTCAGGGAGTTGTAGCAACAGGATGAGGTTTTGTCCTAGTGAATGATGATAAAGCATAGGGACACATAATAAATCCCCCACCTTTGTAAGTGGACAAGAGCAGGACTTCTTTCATGAAGAAAACAACCAACTCAAGGTCTTGCCCATCCTTGCTAAGAGAAGGAAGTAGGTACAGGTTGCAGGAAGGAGATAGGTACTAGAGATAGACATAGAACTTGGACCTGTAGCAACTGTGCTAACTAAGTTTCTTCTTTTAAGAGCACTGATGTGGGGGAGGGGAACTTGGCTAAACACCTTTGGTTGTTTGAAGAGCTCCATCGTAACTGAGTTCCCTCTTTTTCCCTATGACAATTGTACCAAAGGAAAAAAGACATCCTTAGTAACAATCGAGTTCCCATATCCATGGGGATAGAAGAAGGACTGACTGGCAGCACAAGTGAACATGGATGTCTTCCCACAACTTTCTCAACATGACATGATTCTAGGGTTAGGGGTTATGTAGGAGGCATTCGAGAGATTTCTAGTCTGTCTCTTGGTCTGTAGAGCCTTGCGTACAAGTGTTATAAGGAGCATATGCAGTGGGCGTGGATAGTTGCATAGAGCGTTCTTGGATAGTTGTTCTTCCTTCTCCCACTATCCACGCCCACTGCATCTGCTCGAGTTCCCTACATACTGTGACTTTCGAGCGTTGTTGAATTTATTGTTGTTGGGGGTCATTGTTGTAAAACGCTGTCTCTCTTTTTTCCTTTTCTGCTTATTTAGAACAATTGAAAATAGCGCCGGCGCAGGACCCGAAGAATTGACCTACCTACCTTTCAGGACCATCCGTTAGATCCTATAGATATTAGATAGTTCTATCGATGAGATAGATAGAAAAAGAAATATTAGTGGCGAAGAGAGGCATCGGGCCATGTGTCGATGTGATGTTCAACAATGTGAAAACCAAGTCTGGGCATCTCCTCATTCTCTGTCTCTGCACGAATCCATCTCCTCCACAACTAGTTTTCACATGACCAATTAGCAACAATTGTTGGGGGTCTTAAAGAAGACTGCAGACTGCCCATGTTTCTATCCATAATTTCTTTCTGTGTGACATGGTTTCTTTGTGAGCCGAAAAACAAAAAAATCAAAACAATAACATAAAATAAAATAGGCCTTCAACAAAAATTTAAATGTTGCAATAAGAATTTACGGTCTCTTTGCATTCAGGTTTGTGCCTACCCCTGGCACAATTTGTTTCCAAAATGCCCGAGTTAGTCCTTTTAATCCATCTTCAACAAACTTGGTCCCGACTGTGTAGTATCTCACTGCAAGAAGTCCAACCAACATCGTCTCCTCTTATTTAGAATGAGCATTGTTTACTCTAGGATTGCATACACCCTAGTCTCGTTTTCGCCAGATCATGGTGCATTCCCCTCAAGCCCTATGTATGCATTGACCAAGTTTGTTTTTTTTTTAGTCTTTCCGACAACAAATTGTTAATTTCCAACCATAGTCTGATTTCTTGACATTGTAATGGTAAATTTAGACTGGGTTTGAGTACATCTCCACAAGTGCACTCCCCACAACCTATTGGAATGCTCCAAGTCAATGTTGTCACAAGGTCTTCTTATTTTCGTTGGTGTGGAGGATGCATTCTTTCCTTTAGTCAATAGTCATCTCAACACGCAATAACATGACACCACTCCCATTATGCAAATTTTGTCCTCTTGCATGCATAAATGTCCCCTGCTGCCATTCCCACAACGCTCCAACACAACGTGCTGGGGATAGCTTTTGCAACCTACTTGCACACTGGTTAGGTTCTATTTCCATGCACAACTGTTGGGTTTAGGATAGGCCGAGTCATACAACATTGGCAAAAAAAATTCCCACGTAATGAGTGAACTCAAGTTGATGCCCCATACTTGTTCCTTTGTGTCTGGCAGATCTTGCAGAATGACGACCAACTTTAGCCGAAACAATATGAGACATAGTGCTCTGTCTTCCAGTATGTAGCGACCTCCATTTGCATAATGAAAATGTCACAAGAGCCCCATAGATGAGGAGATTGGAGACACAAAAGTATTCATAAAACTAATAAGAACCCAAAATTCTTCAAACCACAAACTAATGATTTTGTGTTCTTCTTGAAGTTGTAGGTTGACTAGGCCAACAACTCCCTTCTGTTTAGCCAATTTAGTGTGTCCTAAATTGCTACATTAATTATCAGTCTGAGATTCGTAAACTGATGAAGTGTGGCGCACTATATGTGCAAGACAACCTCTTTCTTACATTTTATCAATTTTATCTTGTTTTTGGGGGTTTTATCTTGTTTTGTCTCCTAATGCAAGTGATAATCCTATTCATAAGTTTTAAGAATACGTTAGAAGGCAAGTTTGGGTATAGATTTTAAGGCAATTATGTCCTCTATAATGATTTCCAGAACTTAACACTTCAGAAGGTCTTAAAACATACTAGTGATGAAATTAATACTTGAACAAGAATGAAAATGTGTTGCTATTCAAATCAAACAAATAATAAACTACTAATTATGAAATCATTATCTCTGCTGCTTATCTAAATACAGAAAGAAAAATGAGTTAAGCTACTGCACTCAACAAATCAAAAACTGAAAACTAATAAAACTAAAATCAATTCACTTCATTCACAGTCCGATAGCTCGCTAATTAGTCTAAGCTATGGCTTTAGGAGATAACGTCAATGATATGAGCAAGTTGATATCTAACTGCAGAAAAGTAAAACTAAAATCAAATCACATCATTCATAGTCCGATAACTCGCCAAGTAGTCTAAGCTATGGCTTTAGGAGATAACGTCAATGATATGAGCAGTTTGATATCTAATTGCAGAAAAGTAAAACTAAAATCAAATCACATCATTCATAGTCCGATAGCTCGCCAAGTAGTCTAAGCTATGGCTTTAGGAGATAACGTCAATGATATGAGCAATTTGATATCTAAACTAACTAACAAAGCAAGTGAATAAGACTGAAACCAAAGCATAACTGGAATTAAAAAAAAACTAAGAAAAGCAAAGTCAGCAGAGAGGCTAATCTCATGTCACTAGTTATTGCAAAAATTGTATGAAAATGCCCGAGCCTACTCTATCCTGAAACACACACACTGATCAGTGTTAGCAACAATATACAAAGCTTGAAAAATCATGTACATGAATGAAATGTTAATACCATAACAAATGAAATATACACAGGTGGATAACTATGAAATATGTGTAGTGGAAATAAGGAAACAATACATAAAAACTTTACAGCAATAAGGAAAACAAAACCTCAGTGTGTATGGGCCCTCTGCACGACCTTGGTCAATAGGCTATCAGTCTAGAATTATTCTCACGCATTCATATAAAACAAAGTCTGGTTATATTGCAAAACAGAGGAAGAATCCTCTCGTTACAACAACAAGACCAGTCCACGGCACAGTACAAAGACTAACAGCAAAACGACAACAAAAACTAACCAGTTCAATGCGTATGCAAACGCATTATTTATAAGGGAAATTTCATAACAATTTTCCTATGAAACATCTTCGACTGAGGACACGTAAAAGGACAACATCCATAAGCTTAGCATAATGGTTGTCAAGATTATTCAATCTATCAAAAGTGGCTATTGGATTCGCATCATGGGGCAGTCTACAGCTGTCAAGATGAACCCCATGGCTCTAGGAACGGTTATGGATCCTTCACGTGTTTGAAAATAGAGTCCTGTTGCCGTAGGACTCCTTCGTTTGACCACCGTTGACCACAACTTTCCTTAATGAATCCGGCTGAACCAATAGGACCTGATCCATGTCCAGGTCATTCCTAACTTGCCCACGTGCCTTCTTTTGCTTGATGACACCTGCAACCTAGAGTTTAACAAAAACAACCGTGGAAAGTTGAATCAGCTACAGAAAGTGGCTGCATTCCATAGCTAATGAGCAAAATCTAAGTCAAACAGAAAACACAGAAACATAGTTATAAAACCACTTAAATTCTCTTTTAGAATCAATATGCAATGATGTTTGATAGCTTATGAGGTACTAGTGAGGGGAAAAAGTCTAGGAAAGTGTATAGGATAGATGTAGTTTCAGGGCTCAACACCTTCCAACCACAAGTTTGTTCACTTGGGTTTCTCTGCATCGTTGTTGCCACTTGATAAGAGAGGGTAACCAAGTTGTTCCCAGTTGGTGCATTTGTTGGACACATTTTCTACTCTATGGCCAGGAGGACCAATAAGAAGAAAATAAATGAGACTGAAAACTAATTGCAACAATAAAAACTCCTTGTAGAAATATGCATTGTACATGGAAAACAACACATTAAACCAACAAGTTGCTTCACATTACACATTGTTGCAAACACATAGAAAATTAATACAAATACTAGAAAACTAATTGAACAACATATAGAGAAATTGTTATTAAACACACACTTGACGCTGCAATTTGAATTTTCCATTAACGTGAATATAAATTTACACCAGAAGAATCCTTCCTTGCTATGGTGATAGGGAGGCTGCGCAATCCTTACGCTCCCTAGAACACTCTTATGAAAAAATCTACAGACCAAGAGAAAGATTAGAAATCTCTCGAATTCTCCCTACATAGCCCCTATCTGTAGAATCATGAGAGGAATATTTTAATGTTTTTGGTGAAAATATCTCTAACTAATTTTCCCTCCATGACATATTCATTTGCACCTAATGTTATTACATTTCATTTCATTTCATTTTGATGCCAATTTACATTTAACTTTTTCAATTGACACTTGGGCTCCAACAATATCATATTGACAAAACCATATTAGATAAACCTCATAAGATTAGGGAGAAAAGAAGGACATTGGCATTGTAACAGCCCTGGTGAAAATTCCATGTAATAAAAGTTAATAAAGGAAAAATAAGACCACGGTTAAGGGATACATATTCCAAGTTGAATGTTGGGCAAAGATATCCTAGTGGGCATCATTGGATGTGTTTATGGCTAAATGAAATTGGCAAAGGCAAAGGCATTAAAAAGGAAAAAAGGTATTTTTGGTGCATTTATTTATCAAAATAAATAAAAATAGGAGAAAAGTAAGGTGAAAGGTCACAGGTTTCATATGAGGAGGAAATTGAAGGAAAATAATGGAAAATGAAGAAAATAGAGGCCTAATGGATAAAAAGGCTTTTGAGGATCATTTTGTAACCTTTTGTCAGTTCAGTTTTGGAGCTCTCTCATTATTCTCTCTCTCTTTCTCTCACTCTTGGACATTTAGATTTTTCTTGGAGCATTCTAGCTTTAGAGCAAGGAAGGGAAAGGAAAGCAAAGGAAAGGAAGGAGGGAAATAATAAAGCAAGGAATAATAGGATCAATCACCTTCAAAAAGAATACTTGCAGGTAACATATTGCATGTTTGATTTCCTAAATGGTTTTGAAATGCATGGATTTGCATGTTGGTGTATGGTTTTCTTATTGTTGGTGGCATGGTCTTTCCAGGTTATGATAGTGGTTTTCAACCTAGCCTTGCCTTTTTATGGATATCCATGGTGTGATGGGATTGTTTTCTCAGTTTTGAGATTTGGAATTATCAGATGGTTTCAGAATCCGAGGCAGAGGTGGTCTTAGGAAAATCCCAAAGGCCTAGGAATCCCTTAACCGATTTTGGCATGATACATGGTAAATCCTTAGGGTGGTGTCTCGATTTAGGGCCTAGTGATCCGGTGTGGATTGTGGTAAATACTAAGAGATAAGGAGATGAAATTTCCTTAAGGATAGTGATGGAGTCTGAAGGCATTCCTAGCTCGGTTAGGTTTTGTGATCTCGGTGCTGGTTTCGGTGAGATCACAATTTGGTGAGGGTGCAGGTGGTTTAACCTATGGATTCCCTTAGTTGTTTTTGGATTGGTTTATCCATGATATCCCACATTCATGCTTGGAATATGACACGAGGGAGATTAACTGAAATAAAGATTTGGTTCAGACATGTTTTCGGTCGAGTGGTACGTGGAAGTCCCGAACCTGGTCGGATTTGCCTATGTTTAATAAAGGCTAAGTTATCTTGCTTTTGTACTTGTCAATATGTGGATTTAATGGCTATCATCTCTTTGTTATTTTCATGGTTTAATTCTGGTTATAAGCATGGTTATTTTCATGGTTATTTCATGTATTTACTTGTAACTGAAAGGATAATGGTTGAAAGACCTAATTATGTCAAAACAATCAAGGGAAGATGGTGGTGATCCTTCTCGTCAAGTCTCATATGATTTATCAGTCATTTATGCTTTGTCTTGTGTTCATTTCCTATAGATTGGAGTGATGCCAAGTGTTTGATAGAATGTCAATCCCGGTTGGGGATGGTCAGGCCCAGTCCTAGAGTTAGTTTTTGATTTTCAAGTCTTGTTATGATGTAAATAATGTTTTGCAAAAATTTCATTGAGTTTTGGGCAGCGACTTGGGCTCTGGGCCTGAAAAATTGGTTCAAATCCCAGGGACGCTAGAACAACACTGAGTAGAATAGTCCCTGGATGCTGGCACACCATGCTGTGGGAGTGTCCAGAGCCTTCTGGACGTTGGCATGCCCATATCATGGGAGTGTCCTAGGGTTAATTGGTCTAAAAACTTAGTAAGACCCAAGGGTTGGTTACTTGAAAGGTTGGGATGGTTCCCAGGAGTCCTGTTGCTAATGTTGAAGGTTTGTATGGTGTGTTTCTATTGGTTCCACTTCCTTAAGGTGACTTAGGAGGTAAAATCATATAGTATTAACTTCTCGTCACATGTTTACCCTGGTTGGCTGATTACTTGGTTAGATGTGGGAGGAGGGTTGTTATCGAGTGGTATCAGAGCATGGTTCACCCCTCAGACTGGATGGGTTGTGTGTCCGTCATGCATTCATGCCGGTTTCACGTGTGTTAGTCATATTTTAATGCTTGTTGCATATGCATGGTGTCAGTCATGGTTGTAGGGATATCGCCATGTGAAAGAGGATTTTGTTAGTGTGAAGTGTGTCGTCAGGAGTGTATGATTGGTTATGCATTACTAGGCATGTCAGTACTTACATGTTGTCAAAGGTACATTGATACAATTGTTGTTGTCATGCATGAGGTCATGGTATGTGTAGTTGATGTGGTCATGCATTGATGATTGGACTCTAGTTAGAATGTTGTATATATGGTTACATGCTTATGGGTTATATTTCTATATGATGACATGACTATGTTATTCATGTATCATGTTGATTTGTTGATCTTGCAGACAAGGTATCCTCCCCGAATTATACTAAGGTATGTTGGTTTATTGTGATTTGGTTTAGCTTACATGATATACCTTGTAGGAAGAATATCAAATATCACTGGCAAGATGGTAGACTACAAAGACTCTAATTATGGGTCATATGAGTAGCCTAGTGTTGGGAACTCTTTTGATTTGGCAGAGACACTGAGAAGTTTAAAGGCAGAAATAAGGAGTTTTAAGGCAGACAATGACAGAATCATACAAGCACAAGAGAAACAAGCAGAGGTAAATGCAGTGATACTTCAGAGTTTGTCAGAATTGTAGCGATAGGGATCACTTCGGATCAACTATGAGCAGTAGGAAAAAACTAATGGGGCATATGGAAGTAGGTCTCATGGTGGTCACAGATCAAGTATATATGGCATGGTTAGAGATGGCGGGTCCTTGGATACTCTAGATAGGAGGGGTGATAGACATAGGTACTATTCTAGTTCTTGTTCTGACATGCATTATGATCATCATCGTCATCATCCTTACAGGAGGAGTGACAAGGGGTGTTTGCTATATGATTTTAAGAAAGAAAAGCCACCTACATTCGATGGAGAGATGAAGAAATCACAATATGGAGAGGCATGGTTACTTGGTATGAGGAAGTTCTTCATATTGCATGATTATTGAGAAAACATGAAAGCAATGATAGTTCTTCATATTGCATGATTAGTCAGAAAACATGAAAGAAATGATAGCCACTTTCAGTCTCAAAGGTAGAGCAGACATTTGGTGGAAAGATGTGAATAATGTTAAAGGTATTTGGGAAGATGACTTGACTTGGAATGAGTTTGAGGGGCTCTTCAAGAAGAAGTATTTGTCAGAAAGGTACTATGATGACAAAGCTAAGGATTTATATGAGTTGTTGATGGGTTCTATGACACATGATGAGTATACTAGTAGGTTCTTGGAGCTGTTGAGATATGTGCCTTACCTCAAGGAGGAGAAGGCCAAAGTTCAGAGATTCATCAATTGACTGTAAGTCGCATATAGAGACTGGATTGAGTTTGATGAGCTTAGATCATTGGAGGAGACCATATGAAAGCTGAAATATTATTATGAGAAATCGAAGAACAAAGCTGAGCATAAGCGTGGCTTAAAAGGAAATGAGAAAGTTAAAGGAAAATGGCCACCAAAGAGAGGGAGACCTCAAGATGTAGGTGAGAAAGAAAATGTAGTCCCTTAAAAGAATTTAAATACAACTGAGAAGGGACATGTAGAGCAGCAGACTAGAGGCGATGGTAGAGCATTGTTGCAGTGTTGGATATGTGGCAAGGATCATCGTAAGAGGGATTGTCCGCAGTATCAGGATGGTAGACCCCAGATTTATAGTGCTCAGGAGGTGCAAACAATTGGGTATGTTGGTCATAACATTCCTCAGATTTATGCAGCTGTGGACGAGAGGCGGGAAAATCATTAGGCATCTATCATTGAGATGGATGGTAAGCTTTGTGATCAAGTTCTTTCTATTTTGATTGATCCTGGATCTAACTATAGTTATATTAATCTTGATTTGGTGGATAAGTGTGGTTTGAGAAAATAAGTGCATGCAAAATCTTGGTTGGTACAATTTTCTATAGGTTCAAAGAATAGAGTTCACCATTGGGTAAGAGATCATCCATTTGAGTTAAATGGTATGCCTACAACAACACATTTGAATGTACTGCCATTGAGATCATATAGTATGCTTTTAGATATGGATTAGTTGTATCTTTACAAGACCAAAGTGGATTGCTTTGACAAGTCCATTGAGTGTGTGGATGATAGTGGGGAAAAGCGAGTTTTGCAGGGAAAGAAGAGGCCTACATCAATGGGGATGGTTATCGCTATGCAGGCTAGGTGTAATTGCAAAAAAGGTTGTGTAATGTTTGTAGTGCATATATATAGTGACAAGGGTAAATATGTTGAAGATGTAGAAATCTTTAAGAGGTACCCTATATTGCAGTAGTACTAGGATGTGTTTCTAGCAGAGATTCAAGAGTCACCTCCTCACAGGGAAGTAGATTTCTCTATTTAGTTGGTGTTAGGGGCAGCACCAACATTGAAGGCACCTTACAGGACGAGCACTCCAGAGCTAGTAGAGTTGAAATTACAGTTAAAGGAGATGCTTGACAAGGGGTACATTAGGCCAAGTGTATCGCCTTGGGGGTGCACCAATATTGTTCGTAAAGAAGAAAGATGGTACTCTTAGATTGTGCATTGATTACAGGAAGCTGAACAAGGTAATGATCAAGAACATTCACCCATTGCCAAGGATTGATGATTTGTTTGATCAGTTGAAGGGAGAAGCAGTGTTCTCTAAGACCAAATTGAGATCAGGATACCATAAGGTACACATCAAGGAAGAGGATATCTACAAGACTGCGTTCAAGACCAAGTATGGGAAATATGAGTTTGTTGTAGTTCCATTCGGTTTGACTAATGCCCCAACTACATTTATGTGTTTGATGAATAGTGTGTTGCGTCCTTATTTGGACAAGTTTGTTATGGTATTCATTGATGACATCTTGATATAATTCAAGAATGAAGAAGAACATCCCGATCATTTAGCAACAATATTGAGATTGCTAAGAGAACATTAATTGTATGCCAATCTTAGCAAGTGCAGCTTCTTTTAGATGGAGGTGCATTACTTGGGACATGTTATTTCCAAGGAAGGCATAAAAGTAGATCTAGAAAAGATAAGTGCCATCATGGAGTGGGCATCCCCTAAGAATGTGGATGAGGTGAGATCATTCATGGGATTGGCAGGTTACTACAGGAGGTTCATCAGGAACTTCTCACACATTGCATATCCTTTGACATCCTTGCAAAGAAAAGGTAAGAAGTTTGAATGGGCAGAAGAATGTGTAGCTAGTTTCGAGCATATGAAGCAATTGTTGACCAATGATCCAGTCCTTAAGATTGCAGATCTAGATAAAGAGTTTGTAGTGTGTATAGATGCATGTAAAAGAGGACTTGACAAATTCCTTATGAAAGAGGGATAGATGGTGTGTTATGAGTCCAGGAAGTTGAATGAGCATGAGAGAAACTATGTGACTCATGATCTTGAGTTGGCAACTATTATTCATGCCTTGAAGATGTGGAGGCATTATCTTCTTAGCAGGAGATTTGTATTGATGAGTGATCACAATGGATTGAGATACTTGTTTGACTAGCCGAATCTAAATACCAGGTAAGCTAGATGGTTTGATAGCCTTAGTGAGTTTGACTTCAAGGTTAGATACATTAAGGGAAAGGAGAATCGAGTTGTAGAAGCTCTTAGCAGGAAGGTACATATGAATCATATAACAACTATGAGCTCATATGGGACGAAGTCACAAGATAGGATCTTGCAGGAAAAACAACGGGATGACAAGTATATGGAGATTATGCACATGTTACAATAGATTAGAGGTACAGGCACATGTGTAGGCACATGTACATGTATAGGTATAGGTGATTAGGATGCAGATTATTGTCTCAAAACAGATGGTTTGGTGAGATTTAGGAATAGGATCTATGTGCCGAATTGTAGTGAACTCAAGAAGCTTATCTTGAGGGAGTTTCAAGTAAAGCCATACTCGGGTCACCCAAGATATCAGAAGATGTTGACGGTGGTGAAGAAGTTATACTATTGGCCGAATCTAAAGAAGGAAGTGATAGAGCTCATGGCTAGATGTATGGATTGTCAATAGGTAAAGGCAGAATGTAAGCATTCACATGGTCTACTATATCCTATTGTGATTACAAAATGGAAATGGGAGGTCATTTCCATGGATTTCACTACGGGTCTTCTGAGGACAGTGAAACAACATGATTATATTACGGTTGTGGTCGACAGGTTGAGCAAGGTAGCTCACTTCATTCTAGTGAAGACTATGTAGGTTTTAACCCCATATAGAAATTACCTGTATACGAATTCTAAAACACAGAAATAAACAATGCGAGAGCATAACACATAAAACACATATACACAAAGATTTTCCCCTGGATCCCAAAACCGGGACTATCAGATTAATTTTACATTATATTCTTTTCAATGTTACAATACATATTTATACATGCCAAAGCATCCAATACCATGGAACAAAAACCATCACATCCAAAACCATGTGAAAAAACCATGCACAAAACCATAGGTAGGTCCGCCCAACCTAATATAGGGTCCATTTTTTTTTTTTTCCCTGGGCGCTACCCCAGACCCCGTAGAGGGGGGATACCTGCTCCCCTCAAACACACTAGACAGGGGGGCTACCGCCCCCCCATGACCCCCCTGCTGCACAGTCAACACAACGAAGGGGGGGGGGGGTTTCGCCCCCCCTCTACCCCCTCAGTTAACTAAGTGGGCTAGTCGTGGAAAGAATATAACACAACCCAATAGACTACATATTCGGCTAGTGAGGTGGCACATGTTTTCATTAGGGAGATAGTGAGATTACATGTTGTTCCAAAGAAGATTGTGTCGGATAGGGATACGAAGTTCACTTCCAAGTTTTGGAAGGAGTTATTTTCAGGTTTGGGCATAAAGCTGGTCTTCAGTACAACTTATCATCCACATACAAATGGACATACATAAAGGGTCAATATGATCTTGGAGGATATGTTGATGATGTACATGATGCACCAATAGAGAAGATGGGAGGAGTATCTCCCATTGGTTGAGTGCACATACAACAATGGTTAACAAGAGTCATTGAGGATGAGTCCCTTCGAGGCATTGTATGGGCAGAGTTGTAATACTCCCATAAGCTGAAGTGATCTAGTGAATAAGGTACTTATTGGACCAAATATGTTAGCAGACATGGAACAAGAAATGTAGGTTATAAAGAAGAATCTAAAGGCATCACCTG
Source organism: Pinus taeda (assembly GCA_000404065.3). Taxonomy (NCBI): domain Eukaryota; kingdom Viridiplantae; phylum Streptophyta; class Pinopsida; order Pinales; family Pinaceae; genus Pinus; species Pinus taeda. Next base: position 21,548 of record APFE030221576.1, read on the forward strand.
ATATACAAAAGAGTTATGCAGACCAGCACAAGGCATTTAAGGAGTTTCAGGTTAGGGAGGATGTGTATTTATGAATCAAGCCCATGAAGAGCTCTTTGAGGATTGGATCATGTGCCAAGTTGGCACCACGATATTGTGGACCTTTTGAGATCCTTGAGAGGATTGGATCAAAGGCCTATCGACCTGCACTGCCTCCAACGGTGAAAGTCCATGATGTTTTCCATGTTTCATTGCTTAAGAGGTATACAAAGGATGTTGATTATGTTATTTATTGGTCTGTATTACAGGTGGAGTAAGAAGGAGAATTATAGCTGGAGCCTTAGTGCATATTGCAGCAAAAGCATCTCATGCTTAGGAATAGAGCCATAGAGTAAGTTAAAGTGCAGTGGAAGCACTTTGGGCTCGAAGAAGCTACATGGGAGATGGTGGATTAGATATGGGCCATGTATCACTTTATTTTCTGGTGGAGGCAAAGCAGTTTTGGTTTGATGTTTGATATATGTTTGGCATATGTTTTGTTGATGTTTTGGTATATGTACATATGTATATGAATGTAAATACCACCATGAGCTAAGTTATAAAGCTCCAATAAGCGATATGGTTGTTACCTTATAGTGTTGTCATGATGTTTTTCTTTCGAGCAGGTCATTCATTGTAAATAATGCAACAAGCTAAGTTATAAAGCTCCATGGGTAGTATGTTTTATTTTCAGCGGTTTTGCTAAGGTCTTGGTGTTGGCTTATATGGGCCTGACCCAGGTTCGGAAGAATTAGTTAGCCCAACAAATCTCGCAGCTACCGGTCCTTTCGGCAACAGCCCATGAAGCACGGATTGAGGTCTTACTCGAGGTAGCAGGGGAGGGTGTTGGAACCAGGTTTCCGCACCCTTGGGATGTCTAGATGTGGTTTGGAGGTTTCGCGCCCCGTTATGCAGCTTCGCGCTGCACTGTATTCGCGCAGATCCTGAATACCTCTTACTGTCTATTAGCACGCAGTCTACAGATCTACTTTATTGGATGAAGTATTGCAAATCGAATCTACTTTAGAATGGTCTTTAAGCAAACATTTATCATATTTATTTAGTTCGCATATTAAGATTAAACCCAGATTCACAAGTATTCAATAAGAAATCATATGCGCATAGATCAAAACAGTCTTATTAATCATACAAAATGCCAAATTCGTGATAATTCAGCTTTGACATAGAATTCTCAGAAGGAACTTATCTTTATTTCCACTTATCACTAGTACATCCAGATCCGCTCTGCGCACTCCGCTGCAGAGGTCCGCGCACACAGCTACAGACTCTTCTAGGCCTTTGTGCACATAGCTATAGAGCCTCTATCCACTACCCAGATCCTCGAATCAGACTTACAGACGCTTCATACTGCTTTCCTCAACCACCCATTACAATTTAGATCCAAGATCATACCCAAAAGGAACTGCCTTTCCCTCATAGAGCCACGCTCTATTTATACCTTCCTACGGTCCACGGACCGACTTACTTCCTATTATTTTATATTATTTTTTTGGGCGGACAACCCTTTGATTCAACATTTTACATTTCATGCTCTGTATATTTTGGAGGTTTACAATATTTTGATCCTAATTTCTAGGCTATCAGACCCCAAAACTATTACGCAGGACCTCCGCTACCCAACAGTCCCCCAACATAATCATTGTGACTCGTCCCGAGTCACTCGTTGGTGCAGTGAGACGCATTGCTGTGGCTTCGTGGCTCACCTCCCTCTGAGTGACGCTCATCGTCCTACTTCTTCTTCGTTGTCTCCTACAACACTTCGTCCAACTCCTGCTTTAGTGTTTTTACCACTTCTTGCGACCGACGATGCTCATTCTGCTTTGTTCGGTTAACACAAAACACCCCCTCATAGGATTTTAGCTCGAGCGGGGGAGCCGCATATGGGACCTCCTTGTACCACCGCAACCACTTCCAACCTTCGTAGCGACTCTTCGCCCTGTCTGCCATAGATTGTGTTGCAATTTTGCAAGATCGTTGCTGCTATCTGTGAGATCCCAGTCCTTAAGGTCCTTCAGAGACGCCTTAGTAACTTTGTTCCTACCTGTCATCTTCATTTTTCCATTCTTTCACTGATTTGTTGTAGTCCGTCATCCTTCCAGCGGGTGGGGCGACGACATCTAGACCAATTTTGCTTCGTGTCTCCCCTTTTCCAATACATCCCCTACTGTTGAGGCTGCAGGTTGCGGAAAGCTCGTAGCTGTCAACACCATGCTACTTAGATAGTCCTGTTGCTCCATCGACCATCTCACCATCCTCCAGCTTACTCCTTGTGCAAAGATAATAAACAACTCCATATCAATACTCGGCATACGCTTTGCGGAAGTGTAGTTCACCTGGTGGATGCCCCTCGGTGATTTATAAGTGATTCGAATTTCTAATTCCCTGATTCCCGCCTATTCCAGCATTCCCGTGTAAATTCTGTGGCAGCTCGTGCCATATCTGGCTCGTACTCCTTCTCTTAATTTCTCGTTTCCCACTCCCTTTCTACATAATGCAGACATCTTGTCATGAATAGTGACATGAATGGTCACCTCTGCTCGGAGCAACGCAACAGCGTACTTCGGATTGCGCCACTGCGATCTTGATAATAGGCCAGATGGACGCGTATCCTGGCATTCACACCTCTTTCTCCCAGACTTCTTTACCGTCCCACACTCTCTTTCAACTAACTGGAGTGGTGAGGCTGTCCCTTGAACTGTTAGTCAGGCGGCCAACCCGCCCGTACAGAGCTTCAGGTGACTGCCATTCACTCGGCCTGGGAAGGGGTCCCCATTGAGTTTGGCAAGCTGAACCGAGCCTCCATCGGTAACTTCTTTGACAACATAAGGTCCCAACCAATGCATTCAGAGTTTGTTAGGGAATTTCTCGAATTTATTGTCGTATAGCAATACTAGATCAATCTCCTTGAAATTGCGCACCTTGATATGGCGATCATGCCATGCTTTTTCAAGTTGTTTCTATACTTGCTGATGGAATCTAGCCAAAAACCATTCCTCCTCCAGTTCTTTGAGCTACGCGAGCCTTTCCTCCAAAGCCCTGCAGTCTGCCATACCGGTGATTTCTGCTATTCGTAGACTAGGCACAATATATTCCATAGGCATGATGGCCTCCTTGCCATAGACTAACTGTAAAGGTGTCTAGCCCATCAACTTCTTGCACGTGGTTTGGTATGCCCATAGCACAGCAAGGATGCGCAAGCCCTAGTCATTTCATCACGCATTACAGACCTTGGTCAATGCAGTCTCCAAGATTTTGTTGAATGCCTCAACGGTCCCATTCTCTTGCGGGTGGTACGACGTACTCTGTTGGTGATATATCTGGAATTCCTCAGTGAGTGCGCTGATGGTTTCATTTAGAAAATGCATTCCCCAATCGCTCATGAGAATTTTGGGACATCCAAACCTTGTCAGTACGTTCTCGAACAAAAACTTCGTAGCGGTTGCAGCTGTGCAATCCTTAACCAGCTGTGCCTCGGCCCATCGGGTTAAATAATCTGTCGCAATGATGATATAGCGCGCGCCCGTTTTCCCTCGCGGCTCAATAGGTCCTACAAAGTCGATTGCCCACTTCTCGAAGAGCTGTAGCGTCATCTGTGGCTACAGTGGCATTTTATCTCTTCGTGATGGTTTCCCTGTTTGTTGACATACATCGCAGGCTCAACAGTATGCTTTCGAATCTTGATGCAGAGTAGGCCACCATAATCTTGCGCGAAGGATCTTCTGAGCTGTGGCACGACCCACATAATGTCCTCTAGCAACCTCCCCATGTGCTTCAGCTAGGATCTGTCCTCGCTCAAACTCCGGGACATATCGACGCAATATCTCGTCATTTCCCATTTTGTAGAGGTGTCTTGAAATCACAATGAAGTTTGCTATGCATATCACCAATTCCTTCTTTTGCTGAACGGAGTATCCCTGTGGCGCGGTTCCTGTAGTTAAGAAATGGATTATATCTTCAAAGTGACCATCCGCTATGCACACCACATATAGCTTAGCATCTAGAAGTCCGTCCTCTAGATTTGTGGGTTCTTCGCCGGTCTCAATTCGGGACAGGTGATCTGGGCCTGCATTTAGATGTCTCGGTTTGATGACGAACTCAAAGTCATTCTCTTGGAATAACAACAACCATCTACAGATACACCCCCTAACACAGGCTTATTCACTAGGTATTTTAATGCCGAGTGATTAGTATACATCTTAAAGTGACCTCCAAGCAGATAATGGCGGAATCTTTGAAGCGCAAATACCATCGCCAATCCCTCGCGCTCAGTAGTGGAGTAATTATTCTCAGCTTTTGACAACCGTCGACTTGCGAACGCAATCGGGTGGTCAATCCCTCCGCTCCTGGTTGAGTAAGTACCGCCCCCAATGTGACACATGACGCATCGACATGCACATGAAATTCAACGTCCCATTTTGGAAAGACCAATATAGGGCCTGCTGCCATATTTTCCTTAAGCATTTCCATACTTTTGTTACATTCCTCATTCCAGCAAAAAGTAGCATCCTTCTTCAACAACTATTCCATCGGAGTCATGATCTAAGCGTAGCTTTTGATGAACTTTTGATAGTAGCCTGTGTGTCCTAGTGTGGCATGTAAATTCTTGACACTTCACGGAACTTGCAGATTGAGTATGACGACAATCTTTGCCAGATCCACCATCAGGGCTTGCTTACAAACCACATGGCCCAGTAGGTTCCCGAATTGGACAAGGAAAGTACACTTCTTCAAGTTTAACACAATTTGATGTTGGTGGCAAGTATCCAGCATCAACCATAAGCTCGCTATGTGATTCTTAACCAGCCCAAACATGGTCCAGTCATCAAGATAGACTTCTAAGAACTTGTGGATAAATTCTTTGAATGCCGCAACTACTATTCGTGAAAATATTGCTGACACATTCTTTAGTCCAAAGGGCATCACTGTGTACTAAAGGCAACCCCATTCAGTGGCGAACATTGTCTTACTCCTGTCCTCTGGCGTGATCTTGATCTGGTGGTATCCTGAGAACCCATCCATGAAGGAGTAGGCTTCCTGCGCCCCCACATTTTCCAACACCTCATCTATAAATAGTGTTGGAAACAGATCATTGACATAGGCATCATTGAGCTTCATGAGATCCATGCATATGTGAATCTTACCCTTCTGTTTCTTCTCCTACACAACCATCGGACTTACCCAGTCAGACTCCTTGACTGGTTCAATGATTCCTGTTGCCAACATCTTGTCCAATTCTTCGTAGACCTTTGCTTTATATTTTGGATTCGTTGCTTCACCGGTTTCGCGTTTGGCTTCAATGTTATCTTCATCATTCCTAAGTCTCCTAGGATCCATTTTAGCTCCATGATCTTCGTTGGGAAAAAATCTCAATATTCTCGAAGCAATTCAACAACCTTCTCCACTATGGTGTCGTCCCAGTAGTCCCCAAGCGTTGCATACTTCAGCTCTTCTTCGGTTCCAATATTAACTTGTTTCGTTTTCCATGGTGCTGTGATATCTGGATCTTCGATTTTGGGTCCGCACACCTCCCGACTCCCCTCTGATTCTAGAATATTGACATTTCACGGATCATACTCATCATCTTCTACTTGGGCATTATAGCATTCGAGGGCCTAGCTCAGCTGCTGCGACTAGTCGGGTTGCACAGTTTCCTCTGGCTCTAGCGGTGTCTTGAAGATGGCGGACTTACCAGCAGTATTGCTTCGTCCACAGGATCCATCCATTGATCTTCAAAAAGGAATGTTGACAAAAACCTTGCGCACAAGATATTCCACTCGCTTGTGTCGTGCCAGAGCTCTTTCCGTATACCAGTTTCTAGGAATGACGTCTAGGGTGTGATAAAATAAGTGCACCCATTCTGGCTGAGGTTCCTCTCTGTAGGCTTTGATCCATTTGGTAAGGTGAATGCGCGGATCATCACGTCCATCGTATTTCTTCATTATGTGTAGTTCCGGCTTCCCAAATCTGATCTTCATCATGCGCCTGTAGGCGTGCCAACCTTCGAATGTTCCTTCATGTGTGCCCCACCATCGCGCAGGTGTCGCGCATAGTGCCTATCTCATCGCATCAAATCGTTGGTGCTCTGGTACTGTGATTTAAAATTTGGTTAGGAATTCATCTATTATTGTCAACCCATCATACTTTGGCAATTCGCGATCCTGGGCCCTTACGAAGTACAGCGATTTAGTCACCATGTTGCAGTGTAGTGTGGTTATTCCGTTCAACCTATTGCACCACCGCTTGTCTTCCTCATCTGAATCAGAAGTGCAAGATTCTCCATTACCCCGTGATATTCTTCTATCCTTCGTTGTCTGGACCCATCCTTGCTCTTGAGCAGACATTCTGTAGCTATAATCTATGTCGTCGTCGTGTTCTCTGTCGCGCACAGGTTCAATGTAGCGCGGTCCTTCAGCCGGATCTAGTGGAATGACTACACAGAGCGACTTTGTTTCAAATATCATTGTTTGCTTCTTTAGATTAATAACCCCATTCATGTCGGTGGCCCAATCTATTCCTAACAACGCAGGATAGGGCATACTTTCATCCATGAGCTCAATAACTTCAAAGTCTATTCAAGTACTTGCACCATCAAGGTCTACTGTAACTCCTTGCAACCTTCCCATGGGCAGCACCTTCTGCTGATTTGCCATCCGTAATTGGATAGGGGACCATTGTAGTGTAGGTTTACCCTTGCGCTCCCAAGTCTGTTTCCACAGTACGTTGGCATCTGAGCCCAGATCCAAAATGACCTGCTCCATCTCATAATCGTCGATCTGCATTGTTAACCGCATTTCCCTTCCGGTCCATGATGCATGTCTTCCCAACTTCCGAATGACGCAAGGTTCACTCCATCCTGTGCATCTATTTATCAATTCGTGTAAGCCTTTAACTGCCCTGTTGTCGCGAAGAAACTTTATACATGTTTCTAAAAAGGTAGTTATCATCGAGGGGTCCTTGTCCGACTCAGGCTGATCCCTACTACCTGAGGTAGAGACCTCCGCAAAGCTCTCTCGAGATCCCAAATATGTCTCCTTACCACCCCCTAAGTTCCTTCCATCCAATCCTGTGGTCGTGCCACTCCTCAGCACCATGTTGACCTTGGGATCTTCCTAGCGGGGTTCGGACCTCATCATTTGCACATTTTGGGTCGTTGTTGGTTGCGCTACCCTTTTCTCACAAATCTGCGCTATCAGTGTAGGAAAATCTATCAGCTCATGATCGAATTGCTTGCAATAACTACAAGAAATTCTAAATGGGTTGGTACACTCCTGCGCGTAATGTCTTGGTCCTCCGCAGTTGTAGAAGATTAGCTGCCCGCGACCCCTTCTTGGCCCCATTCCGCCCCGTCCTTGTCCACGACCCTGGAACCCACTGTGCACGATCGCCGCGGTTGGATCCCGACCTCGCACCTCAGTCTGCATTCTGTAAGTAGGTGACTGGTCCATTAACAATTGGTAGCTACGATAGTCTCTTTCCTCGTGGCCCACCGACCTGTAAAAGTTGCAAAATAGCTGCTGGGGGCTCTGGTTGTATTTTGGTAATAGATGATAGTTATCAGCGTTGTGCTTTCCTACCACTTGATAGATTTCGCACTAGAGCAGGGCTGTGGTGCTTGGTCCTGTTTGTGGCTTTGGTCTCAATAGCGTTTGTCCCCCCATTGCCACAAAATTTACTAAGACCGGGTAGTGATCTTTATCGTGTCCCTGGCTTCTGCACTTTATACACCATACTTCCTCCCAAACTTCTGCTCGCGGTATCTGTTCTTGTTTTAGCTTCTTCAATTCCAAACACAAATCTTGGATCTGCGCTTGGATTTGCTAAACTCCCAACTCCGGGTCTTGCAATGGAGTTTCGTGTAACCTCATCGCTGTCTCTAACACTTCAGCCTGGGTTGAGATCTTCTGTTGTGATAGAGCCGCCCTTAGATGTGGTGTTAAGGATGCCATAAACCAAACGCAGTGCTACGCATCCGTCAATGTCATGTTAGCCTCGCGATAATACTTTTCAGTCTTTGGTCCAAATCTCAGGGGGTTTCTCCAGGCATCATCGCGATCTCTTTGAACCCTATAATTGACTGTGTTTCTGACTTTGGCGGGCTAAACTCCTTCTTCAATTCGGTCTGAATTTCTGTTGTCCTCGTCGTTGGGTGCTTGCTTGAGTACTTTATGTACCATGTCAGTGCTTGGTCCTGTAGCGCGCTGACTAAGGTAGCCTTTCTGATATTGTCATCCGTAATTTGCTGTGCATTCCATATTGATGTTAACACAAACCAGAATTGTTCCAGGTCTTCACCTCCTGCTCCTTTGAATACTGGTAACTGGATCACGCTCGCCATCGTTACCCTTGATCTACTACCGTTCCTGATCCCTTCGATCCATCAACATTCTTCTCTATAGAGTCCCCGTGTTTCACACCAGACACCCCTTAGGCAGATCCTAGTCCCGACAATGGAACCATTTGTTGGCTTATATGGGCCTGACCCAGTGTTGAAATAATTAGTTAGCCAAGCAAATCTTGCAGCTACCGGCCCTTTCGGAAACAACTTGTGAAGCGCGAACTGAGGTCTCACCCGAGGTAGCAAGGGAAGGTGCTAGAACTAGGTTTCTACACCCTTGGGATGTCTAGATGTGGTTTGGAGGTTTCACGCCCCATTCTGCAGCTTTGTGCTGCGCTCTATTTGCGCAGATCCCGAATACCTCTTACTGTCTATTAGCACGTAGTCTACAGATCTACTCTATTGGATGAAGTATTGCAAATTGGATCTACTTTAGAATGGTCTTTAAGCAAACATTTATCACATTTATTTAGTTCGTGTATTAAAATTAAACCCAGATTCACAAGTATTCAATAAGCAATCATATGCGCATAGATCAAAACAGTATTATTAATCATACAAAATGCCAAATTTGTGATAATTCAGCTTTGACACAAAATTCTTAGAAGGAACTTATCTTTATTTCCACTTATCACCAGTACATCTAGATCCGCCCTGCGCACTCAGCTGTAGGGGTCCGCGCACACAGCTACGGACTCTTCCAAGCCTCTGCGCACACAGTTGCAGAGCCTCTATCCATTACCCAAACCCTCGACTCAGACTTACAGACGCTTCAAACTGCTTTTCTCAACCACCCATTACAATTTAGATCCAAGATCATACCCAAAAAGAACTGCCTTTCCCTCATAGATCCGCCCTCTATTTATACCTTCCTATGGTCCACAGACCGACTTACTTCCTATTATTTTATATTTTTTTTGGGAAGACAACCCTTTGACTCGACCTTTTACATTTTGCGCTCCGCATATTTCAGAGGTTTACAATATTTTGATCCTAATTTCTAGGCTATCAGATCCCAAAAATGTTACGTGGACCTTCACTATCCAACACTGGTGTGGTTTAACACTGAGGACGATGTTCCCCAAGGGGGAGGGTTCTATAACAACCCTGGTGAAAATTCCAAGTGATAAAAGTTAATAAACGCAAAATAAGACCACAATTAAGGGACACATATTCCAAGTTGAATGTCAGGCAAATATATCCTAGTGGACATCACTGGATGTGTTTATGGCTAAAGGAAATTGGCAAAGGCAAAGACAAAAAGGTATTTTTGGTGCATTTATTTATGAGAATTAAGGAGGAAAGTAAGGTGAAAGGTCACAGGTTGCATGTGAGTAGGAAATTGAAGGAAAATAATGGAAAATGAAGAAAATAGAGGCCTAATGGATAAGAAGGCTTCTAAGGATCAATTTGTAACCTTTTGTTAGTTTAGTTTTGGAGCTTTCTCATTATTCTCTCTCTCTCTCTCTCTCTCACTCTTGGACATTTAGAGTTTTCTTGGAGCACTCTAGCTTTGGAGTAAGGAAGGGGAATGCAAGCAAAGGAAAGGAAGGAAAGCCAAAATCAAGCAAGGAAGAGCAGGATCAAGCAACTTCAACAAGAATACTTGCAGGTAACATATAACATGTGTGATTTCCTAGCTGGTTTTGACATGCATGGGTTTGGATGTTGGTGTATGTTCTTTTGATGTCGGTGGCACAATTTTTCCAGGTTATGATAGTGGTTTTCAACCTAGCCTTGCCTTTTTCCAGATAGCCATGGTGTGATGGGATTGTTTTCTTAGTTTTGAGCTTTGGAATTTCTGGATGGATTTGGAATTCGAGGTGGAGGTGGTCTCATGAAAATCCCAAAGGCCTAGGAATCCCCTGACTGGTTTTGATGGGATACACAGTAAAGCCTGAGGGTGGTGTCTTGGTTTAGGGTCTAGTGATCTTGTGTGGATTGCTGTAAAGCTTGAGAGATAAGGAGATGAAAAAGTCCTCAAGGATAATGAAGGAGTCCGAAGGAATTCCTAGCTCGATTCAATTTTGTGATCTTGATGCTGGTTTTGGGAAGATCACGGTTTGGTGAGGGTGAAGGTGGTTTAACCTCTGGATTTCCTTGGTTGTTTTTGGATTGGTTTATCCACGAAATTGCACATTCATGCTTGGAATATGGCAGAGGGGTGACTGTATGAAAGAAATATTTGGTTCAATCGTGTCTACAGTTGGGTCATACGTGGAAGTCCTGAACCTAGTCAGATTTACCTATGTTTATTAAAGGTTAAGTTCTCTTGCTTTTGCACTTGTTAATATGTGGATTTAATGGTTGTTATCTTGATCTAGGTGGATATTGGTGGCCACCCGCCTATTCCACTTGGACCCCCATCATTGTCTCTTTTAGTTTTTCGGTTTCCTTAATTGTAACACAATTTACTATTTTTAGCAGTTTTTCGGGTCTTGAACTTCCGGAGCCGTTTGCAGGCCCTAAATGACGTTTTATGGAAAACAAAGAGATAAAAAACGTCCCAAATTGACCTGCTTATTTGCTTTTAGTTTTTCTTTGAGATCTTCGAAACAAGGTATAATGATAGCCAGTATACCAAAGTTACGACCCCCGGAAGTTGAAGTACCAATTTACCTAAACGAGGCCCACAATTTTGGCGCTTCATCTCCTAGGGTTAGGTTTTTGGATGTTTAGGGTTTTCCATTGTTTCTCAATAATAAATAGGCCTTTGAGCCTCATTGTAACACAATTCAGAGGCATGTAGCTACCACATCTCTTCTTAGAGATAAGCTACCATCGCCCGAGCTATCTTATTTCCATTTTGTTTGTAAGCATAGTTCAATATTTTTCTATTAATGAAATGAAGTGTTTTTCTGCCACATCTTTGTGTTTATGATTATATCTGTAAGTTGTTGCGTTCCTGTTTAAGTTCAGATCATATCTCTTTGTTATTTTCATTGTTTAATGGTGTTTGTAAGCATGGTTATATGACTCGTTATTGTCATAGTTATTTCATGTATTTACTTGTAACTGAAAGGATAATGGATGCAAGACATAATTGATGTCAAAACAGTGAAGGGAAGAGGGTGGTGATCCTTCTTGTCAAGTCTCATATGAGTTATTAGTCATTTATGCTTTGTCTTGTGTTCATTTCCTATAGATTGCATTGATGCCAAGTGTTTGGCAGAATTTCAGTCCCGATTGGGGATGGTCAGGCCTAGTCCTAGAGTTAGTTTTTGATTTGCAAGTCTTGTTATTATGTAAATCATGGATTCTGAAAGTGTCATTGAGTTATGGGCAGTGACCTGGGCTCTGAGCTTGAAAAAGTGGCTCAAATCCTGGGGATGCTAGCACACCATGTTGTGGGAGCATCTAGAGCCTTCTGGACGCTGGTGTGCCCATATGATGGGAGCATCCGAGGGTTAATTGGTCTAAAAACTTAGTAAGACCTAGGGGTTGGTTACCTGAAAGGTTGGGATGATTCCTAGGAGTCCTGTTGTTGATGTAGAAGGTCTGTATGGCGTGTTTCCGTCGGTTCCACTTTCTTAAGGTGACTTAGGAGGTCAAATCATATCATTGTAATTTCTCGTCACATGTTTACCCTGGTTGAGTGGTTACTTGGGTAGATGTGGGAGGAGGGTCCTTACAAACATGTTGGAGTTGCAGAGAAGAATACCCGATTCGTGCATTCCTTACAAACAATGAAAGTAAGATATCCTATATAAATTCCAGACACATGAACAAACAACTGACAATATTGAACATCCCCACAAACTCTCTGAAATACTAAAAAAATATTTTTGAACTATTTAGAAGTTTTTTTTTAGGGATCTTGAAGTTGTGTTGTAGACATGGGGAAGACAGATTAAAAATTTTGTATATACAGTAAGTGCTCTTATAAAAATAAATATAAGAGGTTGGATGTTTTTAATTATATATATATATATATATATATATATATATATTCTTTAACTCTAATTAATAAATTAATTTATTATTATTCATTATAATGATCATATTTGTGGAATACATTTGGTTAAATATAAGTTTTTATTCCATTCAAATTAGTTAGTCTATTTTTATTTAATTAATACATTTTGAACAATTTTGTTATGATATTTATCTATTAAATAGTGGTTTGTTACTACGGTATTTCCATATTAAGGTTTCTAAAGATATATATTTTTTTTTAGTTTAAATTGGTTTATATATATCTTATTTTATAAAACTATTTTTATATAGTTTTTTCCTTAACTTTTTATTTTATTTTTTATTTTTTGAGTTTTTATTAATTTAAAATGAATTATGATTTAATTTAATTATTTTTTTTGGCTATTTTTGTTTATTCACAGTTGATTTTTTAACAAATAGTTATTTTGTTATTTCATATTATTAACAAAGACTATATATCAACTAATACATGCCACTTAGTTTAAATATAGTTTAATGAAATTACAATAATAAAGCAAAAAATTTCAATCACAAAAATAAAACAATTAATAAAATACTATATTATATTTTTGAATGTCATCACAAAAAATTAAGAAATATGATTAACTAATGTTGTTTATATTAAATATATACACTTATATATATATATATATATATATATTTATATATTATTTTTTATTAATATACATAATTTTTTATAATTACATTTATTAAAATATGTTTTTAATATATGGATGTGAAGTTTGGGGTTGCAATATATCCAAAGAGTCATGGAGAAAGATTGAGATCAAGGGAAATACTCCCTATCCTATCCTCTTGATCGATGCTGGCCCGTCCCCCATTCAAAGTATGACTATGTTTAGGTATCTGATGTATAAGAAGAAGATTTACAACATGGAATCCAAAAGGCTCCCAAAAATATCAAAGCCCACACTTTCGCCTTAAGCGCAGGTGACATAAGGATGCCCAGATCATCATGGGAAGCAAGGATAGTATCAAACCTACTATTACCTTCAAGTTTAAGGACAAGTTGTGGGATGATAAGGAGCTAGAGGGTAAAAGGAAGCTAAGATACTATAAGGAGGTGATCAATGCCACCCTCGATAACTAGAATTGTCTCTCTGTGTGGACTAGCATTAAGAAAAAAATGAATATCGCTAAGATAAGAACTAATTTTCATGAGCTTTGAAGTAAAACAGGGGTGGTCTACTCCCTAGATTTCCTGGGACGATAGAATTTGTCAGATTTGTGATTCTAAGAAGGTGGAAGATGAAAAACACTTCCTTTTAGATTGCCCAACTCTTACTCACATCTTCTCTCAATTCCCTAACATCTGCGACACTTCCAATCTTCTTGACTTATTAAGCCAACCCAACTATAGCGATCTTGGAGCCCTTCTTTCCCTTCTTTGTGATCGTAGAAACAAGATTTTGAAGAATCACAATTAGATTATTATTATTATTTTTTTTTTGAGGTGATATAAATCGCATTGGTCTTAGTGGACGTTAATCATCATCATCATCAATAAGTCAACTTAAATTGAAAATATGGACAAGAAAACTATAACTTATGAAAATTGAAATAATAGAAAAAGGAAAAAAATAAAAAACAAAAAGTTGAATAAAAAGGAAATAAAACTAAAAACAAAAATTAGTAAAATGAAAGTTACTAAACGACCCATAATAAAACCTCAACCAATCACCTTACAAATAAATACATTTAAATAATAATAATAAAATAACAAAAATTAAATTCTTAATATTAAACTATGGTTAATGGACAATTTTTTTTGTCAAAAACAAACTAATACAGTGAAAACAAAAAACAAAACTGAATGCTTAATAATACCATCACTATGGCACTAATAATAAAAATAAGTTGTGTTAAATTAATTTTTTTATGTTATTTTTTTTTATTAACTTTTGTGAGATAGTCATGTAAATTTGACTTGGTCAAATTACCATTGGTTTTTGAGCTCCATATTTATGAGAACCCATAGTATTACCCATGGTATTCAAGTGGAACATAGCCTATTTAAATGGGCAATTAAACCAGTCTAGATCCATTTTAACTCCATATCTGAGAGAGATCTTTTAGATCCGTCTTAACTCCGTATTTGAGAGATCTTCCAGCGTGAAGGAAAAGCTAGATCCTCATACAGAGCGAACTGAGCAAAATTATTGCAGAAAATCTTAGAAAGAGTGGTTACTAGAGTAAGAAAAGTATTTCTTATATTTTCGTGAAAAATAAATATTGTAGCAATGAAAACAGAAATGTGGCAAAGGCTCACAGAAGAGCTGTTGTATATGATTTTAGCGAGGCTTCCCATGAGGGTCCTCGGCAAAATGAGGACCATCTGTAAAAAGTGGAATTATCTGCTGTCTTTCCGTGATGCCCTCCAAGTAAATGTTCTGAATTGGTCGTTGCATTCCACCCGACGTTTCTGGTTCAGATCGACTGGGATTGTAAAAAGTGGAATTATCTGCTGTCTTTCCGTGATGCCCTCCAAGTAAATGTTCTGAATTGGTCGTTGCATTCCACCCGACGTTTCTGGTTCAGATCGACTGGGATTGGAATGACAGGGAACATTGGGTTATAGAAGGACAAGGTTCAGTCATTTACAGAGTTCCTTTGCCCCATCACATCGTTGAGGGTTCTTGTAAGAGCACCATCTGTATTCGTAGTTCGGCCTTTTCTATAGGCATTCCTAGTACAAGGAATTGGAGACATTTGCCGAAGTTGCTTATTTCACTTTATTGGTGTAGTGGATCAGCTTTCGATGATCCTCCCACAAGGCGTTGCACTCTTCTGCTCGTTTAGTGGTTTAGTGGATTAGCTTTCGATCGTAATTCTTGTGGGAGATAACAAGACACAATAGAGAAATCGTGATGTGTATTTATGATGGTTCCTAACAATATTCACCATCAAGGAAAGGATATTTACTGTAACGACAAGTTTTATTGGGCGCGTTTCTATCCCAATTGCAAACATAGTTTGGACAGAAATCTCACTGCTGCAGGGATGTAGAAGCATTACTCGTGAAAGTTTAGGTGAATATTTAGGCAACTGATGCTAGTGGAGGACAACGGACTCGGCTCTGTTTGGGTATGGAAGTTGAATGAAGCACAAGTACGGTGTGTTCTACACACTTGCCATTTGGCAAAACCCATCTTTAGTGCATCATTTGATTCAATAACAGTCAATGGCAGCGGGTTGATGATGGTAATGGATCGGGGAATGAATATATTGATATATAACTGGAAGGGGAAATTAATAACCAGGGGAATCAAATTGCTAGGGCTTCGCAGGGCTCAACGACCGTGTTTTATAGATAAGTCATCCTTCGATTCGAATCTAACAACTTATGGTGGCATGTGGCATGTATAATGATGATCCGTCGTTCTAGAAAGTTTAGTGTTAGTTATATTGTAGATTTCTTACTAGCAATTGCACCAAATGTTGGAAAGGAAATGTTGTAAGATAGTAGTGTAAGAAAAAGTAGCATAGAGGATAGAAGTAAAAATTTATGAAATTTTATTTATTTACTGGAATTTGTGTGAGAAAAAAATTGAATTTTTTCTTAACAAATTGGTTCAATTAGTGTTGCCCTTTCTTCATGTTACAGTTAAATTTATATTATACTAGATATCATGCCAGTCCCTTATTGTGCACATTGGAAACAATGTAAGTAATACTTAATTAAATTCAACCCTATTGTTAGGGTCTAACCATGCAAATTCTTAATTTTTCCATTGTTGCCTCCTCAGGAATTTACGCCCAGATGTCTTCTACATTAAAGATGCCATCAAAGCAGTAGAACAAAACAGATTAAAGCATGCATATGGAGAGGCAGAAAATTGCGTAAAGGTGAGTACAAATAATGAACATGAAGCTAAAATGCAGGGATATAAAGCAGAATGAGTCTTAAGCCTTATCTCCTTCTTAGATGATAGCCTTAGACTTTTACTACAAAAATACTATACCATAACTTTTACCATATAATATCAGTTAACAAAAAACAATACAAAACCAATAAACCAATAAAAGAATATTGAGAAAAAAAACAACTCTTGAGTATTTCAACAAAATAAAAATCGAATATCCAACACAAATCTTCTTTTTCTTACAAATCAAAACAACAACATTCAACTTTTATGTCTAAAATTGAGAAACAATCTTCCTTCTAAATCCTCATTTTTCCACCATAATAAAAGTGAAATAGATATAAAATATTTAAAGGCACACAATACAAATCCTCATTATTCCACCATAATAAAAGTGAAATAGATATAAAATATTTCAAGGCAAACCGTAGAAATTGTTATGCCCAAATTTGGGAAACCATTCCACTTATAAATCTTGATTTGTAAGAACCAAAAACACCAATACAAAACCGATAAAGCAATTCAAGAATTTTGAAAAAATGAAAAACTCTCAAGTATTCCAACAGAATAACAAAGAAATAGGCTATCCAACACAAATCCTCTTACTATCCAACACAAATTCTCTTTTCCTTACGAGTCAAAACAACAACATTCAATTCTCATGTCTAAAGTTGAGAGACAATCCACCTAAATCCTCATTATTCCACCACAATAAAAGTACAATAAATAAAACAATAACATTCAATTGTTATGCCCAAAATTGAGAAACCATTCACCTTCTAAATCATGGCTTTTAAGTGTGCTCTATCATGTTCTAACACAGTATAAAGGTGAAAATTATTTAATCAACTTCTTCAATTTTAGGCCCCGAGCCTACAGCAGCAGAATAACCCTGTTCAGGAGATCCAACAGCTCCATATGCTCCACCAAGTCTATCAGAACCAACGCCTTGGTACATCTTAACAATGACAGTATTGCAAGTGTTCTCCAGCTCCTTCATCTTGTCATCCAACTCGTCAGCATCTGCAAGTTGGTTGTTATCCAACCGCTGGATAGTCTGTTCAAGGGCATCCTCATTCTTCTTTTTATTAGATGGATCTAACTTTGCCGCAATCTTATCATCTTGAATGGTATTCCTTATGTTGTAAGCACAATTCTCCATAGAGTTCTTGGCCTCTACCCTCTTCTTGTGCTCTTCATTTTCAGCCTTGTATGTCTCAGAATCACGAACCATTTTCTCAATCTCATATTTACTTAATCTACCCTTGTCATTTGTAATGGTGGTTTTGTTTTTGTAACCAATGGTTTTTTCCATGGCAAAGACATTTAGAATACCATTGGCATCGATATCAAAGCACATAGTGATTTGGGGAGCTCCTTTGGGAGCAGAGGGAATACCAAAAACTTCAAATTTACCCAACAAGTTATTGTCCCTGGTCCAAGTTCGCTCACCCTCATACACTTGAATCAACACACCAAGCTAGTTGTCTGAGTAAGTAGAAAAGACTTGCTCCTTCTTTCTGGAAATGGTAGTATTCCTAGAAATGAGAATTGTCATAACCCCACTTGTAGTTTCTATCCCTAATGAAAGGGAAGTAACATCTAAAAGCAACAGATCTTGCACTTTCTCATTGCCCTCTCCACTCAAAATAACAACTTTCACTGCAGCTCCGTATGCAACAAACTCATCAGGGTTAATATATTTACCGTATTTTAATATTATGATTGTGTTGGTGACAAGTGGATTAATAAGATATTATTAAGCGCATTTGCTCAAAATTTCATTTATTCATGTACATAACTAGTTCCGTCATCGGCCTCAAGCCTCAAGTGATTATAGTCATTGCAAGTAAGAGTATTAATTAATAATTTATTTTTCCAAGTATAAAAAATATTTTACTTTTTAATTTATAATAAAATTATTAATTTTTTATTTTTTTCTAAGTTAAGTTAATCTATTAATATGAAACAAAAATGTACAAAGAGGCACAGGCCTCAGCTGAGCTTAACATAGTGTATCAGAGAGTATCTTGACTGCCCCAACATTGGGGAAACCAGTCCGCGAAGACAAAAACCAGATGGGATATCCGTCTTTAAGACCACAAAAAACAAAAACCAGGGAAGTTTCACCATGACATAAAAAAGATGCAGACAGAAACCAGTAGAACTAACAAATCAAAAAGACCAGCGAAAAGACACCTGGCAGCCACGTGAAATCATTTGAGCTCGTCCGGGATGGGCTCCTCCACAATCGGACACGCCCAATCATCCACCTTCTCCGTTGATGCTCTGCCGCGTGGCCTGCCCACAAGTTGGACGACACCATGGCTACTAGCTGTTGCCTTCAGAGCTGGCCCTTTAATCCCTGTGCCACCTAGGAAGCGCGTGGCACCAGAACTACCATCCTCAGCTTGTTGACTGCCACCCATGGTTTGTCCATGCAGAGCAAGTTTTCCTTCGTCCAGTAGATTCTTCGTCTAGTCATCCTCGTCCAGGATAGGCTCCTCTACAATCGGACACGCCCAGTCATCCGCCTCCTCCGTCGACGCTCCGCCATGTGGCCCACCCCCAAGTTGTGCAACACCATGGCTGCCAGCAGCCGCCTTCAGAGCAGGCCCATCAATCTCTGTTCCACTTGGGACGCACGTGGCACCCGAACCACCACCCTTTGCATGCTGACCGCCACCCATGGTCTGGCCATGCAGAGCAACTTTTCCTTCATCCGACAGATTCTTTCCAGTGTCCCGGCCATTTCTGCATATGTGAACTTCCTCTTGCCGCAATTCATAGTTTTCCTCCTGAGTGGCTGGCTGCTCATTACCTTCGAAGAAAAGGATGGTGATAGTAGCAGTGATCACTGGTCTGTTCAGGGTGCTACGAAACTTGAACTAGGTCGAGTGGGGAGCGGGGTGAGGGGGCAAAGGGAAATTGGCAATGTGAACCGCGAAATCTCGACGACCTTCCCCTGCAGACTAAGCACGACCCCGACCACTGAGAGTATTGGGATATCTTCCCAAACCATAGCTATGGGGGGGATAGAGATCAGGGGAGGGAGAGGAGGCAACATGCTTAGGATTCAGCTCCGTCTGGGGGCGGGCACTACCTCCCTGAGTCCCTCCTCTTTGGCTTCTCATGCGGTGGCGAACCATATCAGAATGCCTGGCTAAACGTTCAGTGGGAGCGATGGCAGAAGGATTGAGCAGGAGAACAATGACCGACTAGGCTGTGGTTAACTGGCAGAACCTGGAATGGGAATGATGATGCCCATTACCAAAATCAACACAACAAGCTAACCAGCAACGACGTCTAGTAACTGTGCATGAGTTGGGTTCAATAGCTTGGGGCAGACATTTGTAGTGGAGCAGAGGAGAAGGAGACACAGTGAGGTGAGGGGAGTCCATGTCTGCGCGATTAACAGGTCTTTCTCGATCCAAGCCTCCATTAAATGCAGCCTGCGATCTGTCAAGAGATCGGCTCAGAGTGGTGTGGGGAGAGACAACATCAGCCAAGTGGCCATCCTCTCACCGCCGTCCATTGCATTCCTCATAGATAACATTGAATGTCACCCGCATCCGGGGAAATTATTAAATTTTTAATGTAATATTTTGTATTTTTAAATTTATGATAACAATAATATTTGTTTAATTTAATGAATTTTGTTTTAAAAAAAGGCATTATATTATTATTTTTAATTCAAATTTATAATAGAAAGTAAAATAGTTTTATTGTAAAACATTATATAATGTAATGTTGATTAGTTAAAATTATTTAAAAATATAGTTATTAAGATTAATTTAAGATAGTTATTGATAATTTATTAATAGTATTTACAATATACATTATTACATATTTCATATATTTATCCAAAGTGTTTTTTTATGATAAATCTTATTTTAAAAAGTTGAGAAAATCTATTATGTAATACAAAAATATTATCTTGAATATATACTATCTTCAATTAAAAAGTGCAATAAATCCCAGTCTAAAATAAATCTAAACCTAATATAATCATCCATTATCCCTTAATCATTGTAATGCAATGATAAGTTAATTTAATATGATGAATATAATCATCCATTATCCCTTAATCATTGTAATGCAAATGATAAGTTAATTTAATAATGATAAATAAATAGAGGAATAAACCATTTAATTTTTGTAATATAAATTTATATTTTTCTTTCTAATTTGTATTTTTTATTTTATTGTTTATGTTTTTATATGTTTAAATAATTATTAATTAAATAAGTATTATTATTCTCTAGAGCATCTCCAGGCTATTCATTTTTTTTGTTAGACGATGTTTTCCATTTATGTCTTGATGTTGAACCATAGTGGAGAGTTCGAATCATTGACCCAAAAAATCGTATGTGATAATCCGAAAAAAAATGCCCTTTTCTCTAAAACAACGTAAACTTTGAAACGAGAACTGATACTGTTACCCGTTTTGTATAGATAGCAAAAAATTGACCTGATTTTGAAAAGAGGATGCAGAACACACATATTTTTTTTAGAGCATAGTTTTTGGCACTTTAAATAACTGATACGATTCCCTTGTTTCGTAGGGGTAGTAAAAACGTGACCCGATTTTTAAAAGTGATTAAACAGAATACACTTCTTTTTGTTGGGAGCATATTTTGACATTTTAAATTTTGTTATGTATCATATATAAATATTTGTTTTTAAATATTAGTGATTTTCATTCTGATTTTGAAAAGGGGATGCAGAACACACATATTTTTTTTAGAGCATAGTTTTTGGCACTTTAAATAACTAATAAGATTCCTTGTTTCGTAGGGGTAGTAAAAACGTGACCCGATTTTTAAAAGTGATTAAACAGAATACACTTCTTTTTGTTGGGAGCATATTTTGACATTTTAAATTTTGTTATATATCATATATAAATATTTGTTTTTAAATATTAGTGATTTTCATGCTGATTTTGAAATATGTAGATGAAATGTGTTGATGTAGCATACCTTTTTTAGAGGAATTATTTTTCACACTTTAAAATTTATTATCTCCAAAAAAAATTTAAATTATGATTACTTAACGAATTTTCAAGTTGTTTTATTTTTCTTTTTTTAAATGTTGATTAGTTAAAAAACATAAATATAAAAATATATA
>APFE030221581.1:0-10423 GCA_000404065.3 Pinus taeda
TATAGTCCCATGACATGTGTCCCCATTCTCCACAGGTATAATACCTAATATCTCTTCCTCGCCCTCTTCCTCTGGGCACAAATTTTCCACTGTTAGATTCACCCCTCTGTGGTGGTCTGCCACTTAAGCTTCCTACTTCATGTTGATGCTGTGTTCCTCTTGATCTGGTAGCTCCTCTTCCTCTCACTGATCTCTTTCCTCTATTTCTCTGACTCTATTTCCTCAATATTTTCTCCTCTGCCTTCAGACTTGCTTGATAGGCATCCTCAACAGTTTTCAGACTTAACAAGCTAATCTCATCTTGTATCTCATACCTTAACCCATTTATATATCTAACTATTTTTACAACATCATCTTCTACATGCCATGCTCTAATACTCAATCTATAGAATTGTTTTGTATACTCCTTAATAGACATTCATTTTTGTTTTAAATTTGCAATTGCTTAAAAAGATTCAAATGATAGTCTTTAGACAAAAACTTGGCTTTCAATTTACTTACCATTTTATCCCATTGCTTGATATTATATTTCCCTTTCCTCATTCTTGATGTCTGTACCTCGTCCCACCAGATGGCTGCATGACCCTTCAATCTGGTGACTGCAAACTTCACCATCTTATTCTCCTCATCCTCTTCATATAAAATTATTGATCTATGGATCTAATCCAATCCATAAGCTCCTCCACATTCAGACTCCCTTCATACATAGGGATATCCATCTTGGGTTTGCTTCATACTTTTGCCAGCATCTTGATGACCTTGGTAGTTTCATTGTCTTTCTCTACTTCTCCCACATTTGCAGTAGATTATTCTGAAGAGCTCTCATCTCCATCTTTAGGCACTCTTCTTTGGGCTGTTTCCATTGTCTCCATTCGTGCATGTAAACTCTGTACCTCTTCCAACAAAATTTCATTTGCTTCTGGTCTTCCTTGACCAATTCCTCTCCTTGGTGGCATCTTTGTTGTAAACAGCTCTTGCTTCTGCTTTGATACCAAAAAAATCGTGCAGCGAAAATGATGGTTTAATAAAACCCACAACGGGTCTTTCAACCAACAATCACTCCTCCTCTCTATCGGAACCCAAATACTTCGAAAACAATGACTTTCCCTTTTGGGACCCAAATGCCTTTGGGAATACTAAAACTGCGCCCTTCTACTTTTAAAACAAATATACAAACTTTTACTGCATATATGGATCTGGCCAATCCAATGGCTCATAATGAATCACAGTATCTGCGATCGGAAGGCGATAGCCTCTTATATCGGCGTGAACACTCGGTTTGATGCAATATCGCTAATCACTATCGATGATTCGTAATGGGCGCTTAACACTTAATTAACTCCACTCCCGATATGCTGATGTGATATATGTTCCGGACCCGATAGGATCCAAAACTCCAACACATAATATTTCAAGTCCGTTTCTTGAATCCACTTAGTGTTTTAGCATGATTCTCTTTGTTAATGCTTTCGGTGATGCGACAAGGAAGGTGCAAAGGGCCGATGCAATTGGGTTATGCGGACCCGATAGTAATAAAACTCCAACCTATAATCGCTTGAGGTCCAAATTCTACATTTAAACGCGTTTTAGCCCAATAATTAGTGTATTTTGGGTGTCTTTGCTTGCGAAACTAGAACGAAGGATTACTCTCACCAATCAATCCCTTAACACCAGATATCTATTAAAAACATATGAAAAATACAAGCCAGCATCAATATTATCTGAATTTAGAGAAAAACCAAGCATTCAAGGCCTCCACGGGCTGATTAAAGAATGTTGCATAGAATACTGATTTTATTCACAATAATAACATAGGGTCTTGGTCTTGGCCAGATTACACAGGAAAAGGACCTCTATTTACACAAAATATAATCCACACACACTCTCTGAGCACTCGCTCCACTCCAAGCCTCTCTAATCCTCTCGCTTATTACATTTTTCCTCTTTTATCACTCAAAATAATCCCTCTAACAGTATCTAACAACAATCTAGTATTTCTTAGCTCTCCTTCACACCTATGCTAACAACTCTATCTCCAAATTTAAAATAAGATAGTCTTTAACTTATTACAATAATGATTATAACAAATTATTTGAGAGATCCAACCCTCTTGGTAAAAACTGATTTTGACCCATCAGTCAATGAATTTCAAACTGTTTAGCCACAACATGTGAACAAGTTTTCACATTGCTGGCTAAGTTTCGATGCTTCTACATCAAATTTGTTTTAATCCCCTTGTATACATTGGTAATTATATTTTGTGTAGATCATCTTCCAGATTCATCGCATTAGGTTTCTTGTTTTGATCGACGTTTCGAACCAGCAATGGTGGCTCATCTTCAAGATGTGAAAGATTAGTGGAAAACTAGTCTTATTATTCAGTTTAATAAATAGATATATGAGATGCATTACCAACACATATTAGGGATTATTGGATTATTATTTTATTAGGGTCATAGTCGTTTTAATTTATCTCCTATTATTTTAATTATATTTTATTATAATTGTTTTGCTTTATATTTTGTTATTTTAATTATATTTATTTTAATTATATGTTACAATTATTTATTAATAAGTTATCATCATTAATGAAATTTATATGATTAAGATATTTAAATATATTAAATTGAAGTTTGTTTAAAGTTTTTATTGTTAATTTTAAATTATTGTCAATTTTAAATTTTTGTTAAATTATATATTATTATGGTCATAATTTATTTTAAGTATAATGGATTGAACCATTTTTATTTGTTCTTGGTTAATTAGAGGAGAATTATAGCTAGGGAGGGGTAAAATTGGATGATAGGATTGGAATCTAGTTTTCACTTGTGGTCCACCCATCATCTCTATTGAGGTTATTAGGCTGCTTGCTAATTTCTATGGCTTCTCTGAATTTCCTTATGAAGTAGTGATCACTTCTAGCTAAGATGCAAGTATCTTCTATACAAATTTGGTGCTTAGTTTTATTGGAATGTTCTACTAAAGATGATGATTTGGATCGATTATGTTTAATGTCAGCTGAGTGTTCCTGGATTCTTGTGTTAAAGGATCTCCCAGTCTCACCTACATAGGGTTTGTTGCATGAGCAAGGGATTAAGTAGACACCCTTATGACATTTTGGATCATAAGTGAAAACTGGATTCCAATCATATCATCCAATTTTACCCCTCTTTAACTATAATTCTTCTCTAATTAACCAATAACAAATAAAAATGGTTCAATCAATTATAATTAAAATAAATTATGACCATAATAAAATATAATTTAACAAAAATTTAAAATTAACAATAAAAACTTAAAACAACTTCAATTTAATATATTAAAATATCTTAATTCATATAAATTTTTTAACGATGATAACATATAATAAAATTTGTAACATATAATTAAAATAAATATAATTAAAATAACAAAATATAAAGAAAAATAATTATAATAAAATATAATTAAAATAATATGATATAAATTAAAATGACTATGACCCTAAAAAAATAATAATTCAATAATAATTTAATAATCCCTAATATTTGTCAGTAATGCATCTCATATATCTATTTATTAAACTAAATAATAAAACCAGTTTTCCACTAATCTTTCACATCCTGAAGATGAACCACAGTTGCTGGTTTGAAACGTCAATCAAAACAAGAAACCTAATGCGATGAATCCGGAAGATGATCTACACAATTATGAAGATTGTAGAAACCTAAAAGATAAAATTATATTTTGAGCAGCTATTTTGTATTGATAATCAGAAATCTAATAAAAAAAATGGAGTTTAAAAATAGAAATTGAAACTATGAATAATTTGGAATTATCCTTCAATTCAAATTTTATGAAAATTATTGCTTATATCATATTTGTGAAACATATAAAGCATGAATGCATCCTTTTTAATAACTTAAGGAAAAAGGAAATTTTTCATCAAATACTCCCCTAAGTGTTCCATTCCATTGATGAAGATGTATTTTCCGCTTTTAAAAACATTCTTCCAGTTCTTAAGCATCCCAAATGAGCAATACCCTTAGATCCTACTTTTTCTTGCAAAATAGCAAATTAGTACCGAAATTCTCGATACTGGTTGAATCAAATCTGGTACTAAACAATTGGTATGCAATACTAGATGATGTTGTTATGCAATCATTTCCAACTTTACCTACAATTACAAACATAATGGTCATAGTTTGCTTTATTGAAAAGAAAAAATATAAACAGATCTAACTGAAGAGAAATAATAAGTGAGGAAGCAAAGTAATAGTTGAACCATGTTGTAGTTGGAAATTAGACTATGTGGCAATCCTCATTAAAATAATATGCAACTGAAAGAGACCCTAACAAAAATATGCAATGGGAACATAGATCTCCCATTTTCAACCAAGTACTTTTAGCTATTAACATCCCTACTTATTAAAAACAAATGAGAAAGATGTTACACTCTATGTTATAACTAAACAAAATACTATATGCATCATTCATTTATTTATTTATTACCCTACTCTACTTGAGAAAAATAAATTCCTCTCCTCAAGTATAGGAATATTTCCAATGTAACCATGTGCGTAATAGGTGTAAAAATTCATTCATACTCAATTTTAGAATATAAAATTCAATGTATACCTGAGTATGAAGAACCATTTGTCTTAATGATGATGTCAAGACGTGAGGAAGAATGAAGGAGTGCTATGGCCTTAGAGTTGCTTGAAACCAATTTTCGATAAAATGAAAATGCTCTTGGCTTACCTCGTTATTTGGTTCATTTAGTCTATCCTCCTTTACCATGTCATGCATATCTTCTAGCATTAAATAATTATCCTCTTTTGTGCTTTGAGGATTTGTAGTAAGGCATGTCAAAAATTCTTCAATTTCAGGTTCTAATGGTTGTTCTCCATCGAATGTGGTCCATGATTCTTTAGTTTCTTCGAAAATATTGCATGGGTGGATATTTCCCTGTGATTCATGGATTCTTTTTCTTCTATCACTCTTGGAGAGGGAGATAAGTTCTTGATTGCTGTCAAGATTTATTTTTCCTAAGAAGCAAATATCACAGTTGTTATTAGAATTTGCGAGAGTTATTCCAAAATGTTTATCATCCTTGAATATTACTTTGCTGATTGCTAATCCCTGTCATGCGCATGGATTAGTGTATGGAGTTCCTATTAAAAATACTAAATAGATAAGAAGAAAACAAATTTAAAACAAATGCAAGCAAACCAATCATGTACTCGAAGCGCCACCATGCTACTAGGATCCTGTTGTCACCAAGTTATTTCTTCAAAGAACTTAGGTTTCTCTTCTTTCCATGAATCAATCTAAAGGAAACACACTTGCAAATAAAAATAAAGAAAAACGGGTCTTTAGATCCTACCTTTAATTCTATGCATATGAAAAAGAAACTAGAGAATCAATTAGAGACAACCATATTTTGTTTCTTTTACTACCTTCTGTCTCCCTTTCTAACTTACTTCTATCATCTACAACCCCTATCTTATAGATGAATGGCTATTATATACAAAGTTTAAGAGATATGATCAAATCATCATAAAAACACTACACATCGTTTTACTTTACGTATTTGGCTTCATCGTCATGACACACAATGCATGAGGATAAAGCGCATCTCGAGTTTCCATAAAAAGGTAAGGCTTTGACCATAAGTTCCCTTGGTCTCATTGAAGTCAGCTCACTCAAACTGTTGAAGCTGAAGAGTCAGATCTGGTATTGGATGAACACAATCAGTGCATATGAACACAGGTACAAGACGAGCACAGTTGGTACTGGATGAGCACAGGTACCAGATGAACAAAGGTACCAGATGGGCATAGTTGGTACCAGATGAGCACAAGTACCAGATGAACGCATGATTGGTACTGGATGAATGCAGGATTAGTAGTGTATGAATGCACGATTGGTTGGGGATGAGTAGGAACAAGGTCTTAAGATCTATTTGAGTCAATCTAAATAATTATAGAGTATAAAGAATCACTTATTTCATTCCTACTAACAAAAATTATAAAACCATGCTTTAAATATAAATTACCTCATAGATACACAAAGATTGTAAAAGTTATGTTCTTGAAGAAGATAGGCAAGTGGTGACTAGGTTTTGAGGTAAAGTTAGTAAAAAATAGAGGACAATATAGAGTATTAAAGGCATAAAAAATGAGACCCAACATAGTGCTACTCCGTCAGATCATGATGATGAGGGTGGTGATCATGGTGCTTCTGGTAGTACTACCCCATCAAATCATGGTCATGGTTTCGATCATCCTTCTGGAAGTACACCTCCTCCCTAGTCGCTTGATGATCATATTTTAGAGCTACATGATGTGCCTTATGGTTCTCCTGATAGAGCAGATCCACCATCTCCTCCTCCAACTCAGAGTTTGACAGACGTTAAGGTAATAGTTGACCATCCAGTTTCTTTTACTGCAGACCATCCACCTCCTCCTCCACCTCAGAGTTTGATAGACGTTGAGGCATTAGTTGACCATCCATCATCTTCTGTTACAAGCTGGTTGGCACTAATAGGTCTATTGTATTAGATATTTGATTTCATTTATTTTACTTGACATAGTTATTTGACTTCTATATATATATAAGGTGCACTTTTTTGTTCATGTTTATGTACTTAATTTATAAGCTGTTGTTGATGCGTATATTGTTAGGTCATGTTAGATATGTTCATTTAATGTGCTTGTAGATAGATGTGTATGTGATAACAATTATTTGATATGATATGTATATTAATTTGAGGATGTGTGTGGCGACGATGTTAGATTACAATGTTTGTGTTTTGTTAGATGTGATAAGAGTGATGATGCCCTGTTAGATTATTAGATTTGTGTGCTAGCTAATGACATTTATATGTGTTAGAGGTGTATATAATTAGATGATGATAGTGAATTTGAATGTGTATCTTAGATGATGTTTATATTTGTTAGATGGTCATGATGTTTATTTTTGAGAAATAATATTTATTATAGATTATGTATTGTGAACTTATATCAAAATTTTATATATGTAATTTTATGCAAAACAACTTAAATTTTTTTATGTAAAGCTATTTCTATAAATTACAAAGTTTAGTATGGTTGAAACTATGATTTTAAAATTACAATAAATAATTTTCTATTGCTTACTTAGTTCATTCATATTCTTTTTTTGCTAAAGAAAGTGACTATCCTTCTATTTCCATCAACCAAAAGAAGTGTTACAATATATACAAAAAAGCAGACTAAATCATGGACTCCGGAAATATTAAGACCATTTCGCCATGAATATAACCCTCCAAACTAACTAAAGGACAAGCTAACCTCACAAATGGTACTCTCGGTCAATCGATAACCCCAAGTCAAAATCCACAGTCTCTTCAACATAAACTCACAAAGTTTGATCATACAAGTGGCCCCACAAAATTGCACGACCAAATCGGATCGTCGAATCCAGCTACGCAAACGAATGGCTTGGAGAAATATCAGAAAGCGAAGATGCTTGAGACTTATGGCATGATGGAGGGTGGTATTTCGTACCCCACCCTTGCCACGCGTTGAGAGCCTCGTGGAATCGCTCTCAAAACGCCCATACCACTTACCATTTAAAAGCACAGCGATCACCTAGAAACCGCTTGGAAACCGCTTTAAAGCCTGGTTAGCCAACTTGTAATTAGGAATACATGAGAATTTCCGTAATAGGGAGGATCCAGCTGTCCTTCCCGCGATAGCTAACTTCGGGACTCACAACCGACGCCGCTGCTCACTGAACATAAAACCCTATGTTGCAATATGAAGGAAAAAAGAGACTGTTTATTTTACCGTAGAGGATAATGTATCCAACCATCAAGGTACCAACCGAGGAACTGTGTTTGAATTTTCATACTAAGCTTCATTTTGTGCCTTCCCTTCTTGCCCAATGTCTAAAAATTTCTTTGTCCTCTACCACTTCATCATTGTAGAGAGCTTTTAATCTACTCTACGATGCCTCGAACTACTTCATCGCAATCCTACTTTTTGAATTAATCACTCCTTGGTTGGCCAGTAAATCCGCTAGTTTATTGGTTTTCGGCGAACATGATTGAAGCTGACAATTCTAAGACTCGAGAGATGTTTTTGAATTCTTTGGTACACTTGTAATAGTCTCCAGTGTTTTGAGACCCTTTCTGGCACAGTTCATTCATATTCATTCAAACATAATTAGTAAAATATTTCAATCCTCACAAGGAAAAAATAATTAAAGGTAAAATAATTTAGTTAGTTCTTAATAAGACGAAAATGTGTAACTCATTCAGTCTTTAAATATAAATTATTAATAATATAAATTATTTAAAAATACAATATTAACCAAATAAGTATTGGTATAATAAAATTCAATCTATAGTTAAATTAAAAAACTTAAGTTATAATTTTTTTAAATAAATATATAATTTAATATACTTAAAAAATTATATATTTTTTAGAATTAAATTTATTACTAAAGTTATGATATTTTCAAGAAATTTAAATTTAATATTTATAGAAACGCTTACCAATTTAAATTAAAAATTTCTCTCTAAAGATGAGGATAAAGAAATGTAAAATAAGGCTTGTGAATTTGTAGCTAGGGATTTTCTCTATTGGAAGTTCTCCCTTAAAAAGGAAAGTGAACTTTCTTCTAGCAATCAAGATATAACATTTTGGTGCTATTTTGGTTGTTTATTTGCTATTGTATTGGTTTAAATTTAACTCTTTTTAATAATAAAAATGAGTTAAATATATAAAAATCATACTATACTAGATTTAAACTTTTGACAAATAATATATTTGAATATTTCTTATTGAACAACTCAAGATATGTCAAGTCCCACTAGCACAATTGGTTGAGGATGGGCCTTGTAAGCAAGGCGACTAGGATCAAACCTCACGGGGAATGGTTGTGCCTTGTGCTAGGGCAAGGAGACATGCTAAAAAATACAGTGAACTTAGGGCTAGTGTGGCCCAAGACGGGTGAAATCCCTAGGTGACTTTGAAGGCTTAGATGCCCCTAGGTCGTAGTTCTTCAAGCCATAGGTCAGGCCCGGAGGATCATAGACAACTTGACAAAAAAAATGAACAACTCAAGAAATATTTTTTTTTCCACATACTTATCACGAGATAATCACTAAAATTGATGTTTTCACATTTTTCCTAGCTAATATTACATCATGTTCACAATGATAAAGGAAAGTCTAATTTAAATAATTTACTTATAAATACACAAAAATAGATATTTATTCTATATATTCTAAATAGGAAATAAAAATGCATCACCAAGTCTATTAGCAAGTCAAACAAATGTCTCTTAGTCACCATCACATTATTTATCATTTAATTATTAGCCATAAAATGTTTATTAATTCAACTTTTATTTATAATTACCATTGAAAATAAAAGTCAAATATGTTCCATTATCAATGAAGAAAAAATTAAAACCTCTTATGCATCCATGTAAGCCCATTTGTTTCTCTTATGGTCCATAAAAATATGTAACATTTATACATGCATAATACCTCATTTTAGTTTACATAATGTTGTAAGAATTGTAATTTAAATACAGTAAATACGACTTTAGCTTTCATGTTAAGAATTTAATCTTACATATTAATAGACAAATTTTTCATTGTTAAAGTCACCATAGAGTTATCACTACATGATTTATATTGATTTTGAACTGAATAAGAAGAAAAAACATGTGAACTAATTAATAGACCATTAAGTATCTAAATCTAGAATAAATCTTCAATGTTGTTTCTAAATTCACTATTTTCTCATTTTGGTTATATTCTTCTCATTTTCCTATATGAGAAGGATTGTGACCTTGAATCCGTATTATCATAGATATTGTACACAATTGGAAATACTTAGTTTTAAGTGTAAAAATGTTTCCATTGCAAAAAAAATGTAAAAATATTTGTGAATCATACCAACTATATAAAATGCCAACAAGACGAATAAAAAAACATTATAATTAGGGAAACAAATAAAACAAAAACATACAACAATAGTATAAATGATGAAATATCACAAGTACATATCACTCTTCGTTGTCATGACCTTTATTATCTTCCTCGCTTGGCATGATAACACTATTTTTCTCAAAAATATGTTTTGATTTATGGCCGTGTCTTAATATGAACCACCAATCCCTAGCCAATGGATTTGGGTGAAAAAAATACCTGGTTGTAGTGTTTTGGCAAACATAAGGCTCCCTAGCTGTAGGTTTTAACCCCGTACAGAAATTACCTGCATACGAATTCTAAATCATAGGAAAATTAAAAATGCAAGAGCATAACACATAAAACACATATACACAGAGATTTCCCACTGGATCTCAAAACCGAGACTACCAGCTTGATTTTTCATTATATTCCTTTCAATGTTACAATACATATTTATACATGCCGACGCATCCA
>APFE030221583.1:6435-22587 GCA_000404065.3 Pinus taeda
CTCAGGGCAATGTCGCGTACAAGGAATAAAACACTGTTTTTTAGATATATGACCAGGTCTGGAAGGAGGGGTTGCCCTAGGCCATGGCTGTAGCATCACAAACCATACTGGTGAGATTTGGAGCTATAACAAGAGGGACATACTAGGAGTTTCTTCATTATGGGAAAGCATGTTGGGTCCACTGTAGAGGTCCTCCAGGATCATAGATGGGGAGTACAGGGATAGTGACAAAATGTTGTGTAACAGATGCCCCCTAAAGCGTGAAGGCCGAACTAGAGTGAGGGGTGAAATAATTTACAAGTAGAAGCGGGGAACCAGAGTCCGTCATCAAAAAACCTACAAGCAAGCATATATACATATACATCATTGAAAACTATGAATAATGATACATGAATATTGGTATGGATGCAGCCATCCAGAGAATGATCATGTAAACGGATCCAAAGCATGGGCGCAACCATCAAGTAGAAAGGATCATAATGAAACCAAGGTATGGTTTTAACCATCCAATAATGAGAAGGATCACATATAACAACTCATGGTATGGTCGTAACCATCCATATGAAAGAGACATGTATATCAACATGACCATGTCACATCACCTTGCAACCTGGACTTGTGTAATCTTAGCCCAGGGCCTTGTGCTCCAAACGACCCAGTCAATGTACAAATGCTATCATGTGAATGAATGTGTTGAAGTTGAACACGCTAGGAAGTCGCTTGATTATCGATCAATGATGTGAAACATTAAAAAGTACGAGAGAGACCACCAATAATGGCAATGGCTCTCAAGGTAGTGGAAGCATAGTTCACAAAATGTGAATAAAGGAACTGATGTCAAACACTCGTGAAATCACCTGATTGAAAGCCAATGATGTGAACTTGTCATCGAGTGCGACGAACTTGCCATTAGGGCATGCAAGCTCTAAGATAATGGAAGGGAGTCTCTTGGCCAGCTTCCTGGATAATGAGCTAAAGTCAACAAGAAGTGACCATGTCGAAGGAGGGCCATGATGTATCCCACATCATCGACACGAGACAAAGGGAAGCAAATGATTTCAAATGAATCGGGAGTAAGTGTAACTGTAGAAGGACTAACTCTTGAACATATCGGCGACACGATTTTGGAGTTTGGCAGCTGTTGGATCAATAGGATCGGTGGTCATGAGGATGTGGTAGAGATCAGATGGAAGGAAAAAAATGAGCGGCCCAACCGAAGAAGGTGAAATGTAAAGGAGGATATCCCATTCTGACATGAAGCAGAAAGTGTCATGTTCAAGAGTGAGCTGCCGACACGACTGATTGAATTTCCAAAATTTCCCCCACCATTTCTAGCAGGTACCCCAATTTTTTTTATCGCAAGCTTGAAGAGGATAGCATATGCTTGCACTATAAGTTCATCCTTCGGATAAATCCGACATAGTAAGTTTAATGAGCCCTAGAAAGGAGAAGCTCACGTTCGTCATGACGACGAATCCAATGTCGTTTAATGTTTTAACGAGTCTGACAAAGGTATAACTTGGTATCTTTTTCATGTTTAGAGAGTTTGAAAAAGACACGGAAAAGAAAACTCCACATGGTCCCTTTTCATATATCTATGCCTTTCGACCCCGAAAAGGTAGAAAACGATGCTCGAGAGAACCGCTTGACCATTTCAGTCAAGGAGCACCTTTTTCGTAAATAGTGCATCCCAGCCCGAAAGAGGGGTAAATTTATACTGGGTGCACGACTTTTCACAGCCTTCAACGAGTTCAAAACGACAAGAGATTGACAATCTTTTCATGTTTAAAGAGTCGGAAAAGAGCTTGAAAGCAGATCCCCCCATTTTATTCTCTTTTACGAGTCAAAAAGGGAAAAATACTCAGCAATATTTTCATTTGATATTTATGAGTCGAGAAAAGAGTTGAAATACGACTCTAGTACCATCATCGACAATCCATCACCTGTCGCTGCGTAAGAAAGGTAAAGACATTATCCAGTTTGGAGGAAAAATAGGTCAAAAACACTAAAAAAACCTAATATTTCATGAAAAAATGAAAAAAATGGGGCAAAAGTAATTATTTTTTACCATTTACCATCTTACCTTTCTGTGAAGAGATTTTTAACCACTTGTGCCCTAATTTTTCTAGAGTAGATTACAGGAGATCCGGGAGGTCATTCGCCGAGTCGTCAGTTGTAAGTAAGCGCTGAGACCTTAAGCTCCATTTTCATAATGATTTTTCATATTTTTATCCATTTTTTGGGTTTCATGGGGAGTTTTTGGCAAAAAAATTTCACCCTTAGTCAACGTGATTTCCGGGCATGGAATCGCGCCAATCGGGGGTGGGTAAAACTACCAATCACGTCGTTGGCACCATTGTTTTTAAAACAGTCGCGCCGGTGTCGTGAGAAAAAATTTGCATGTTCCTTGCTCAATTCAGCCATTTGAACCCAATTTTTTCCAGCCAAGGATGATCATTAACTTGATTACATGGTTTTTGCAGGAAGAAATCGTGAAAAATGGTAGATTAGAAAGAACGTGAGAATGAGGATATTGATACTCAAGCAGTAGCTGATCCAAATTGCTTGGAGGCTTTGACGAACTATGGGCTCCTCAAAATCTTTCTTACACCAGGTATACGGGCCCAACTTGAGTTGCCACGGTATCTGATTAGTCTCTGGGACATAAATCGGGAAATTTTCATCATCGGTGACCAAGAGCTGGAATTGGAGACTTCAAACATTTATTTCATCACAAGACTCTCCCGGAGAGGGGAACCATTCAACCTATATGGGTCGAGGCCAATTGGGGCAAGCGTGACTATGGTACTTGCCGAACAGTGCCCAGAAGCTCTTAAATCTAAGAGTGGCAAGATCAAGATTATGACCGTTCGAGATCTTGTGTTAAGAGTGCTACTATTGACCATAAACAGAGTGGTTGGGTCCCAAGTGCCGCATGAGACCAACAAGTCGAAGCTTCAGTACACTATCGACTGCACAACGCCAACCATCTTTAACTGGGCAGAAGTAATGACAATCAACATGAAGCGCCAGCTACCAAAAGCTAAGGTGGGACACCTAAAGAAGTTTTGCTTTGGATCTATATTAGTGACCTTCTTCTTGGAATGGTTTCCGCTATCCCAATACCAGCTGACTGATGATCCAGGTGGCTCTAGAGACACACACAAGACAAGGACTCAGGAAAGCTAAAAAATCAAAGTGTTTGGATTATGCTTGAACTAGGACTAGAACGTAGATCTCATCGTCCTGATCGCGATGGTGTGAATGGTTCATCAATCCGAGTTCGTATGCGAAAGTTAGAAGTAGTCAAAGTTTGGTTGACTTTTTGGTGACTGGGCAGCTTAAGGAGGCCACAATTTGGACCGAACTCGGTCACTGGATTCCGTCCAACCTGGGCCAGATTCCGGGCGAAATTGTGGGGTCGTTGATTTGACTCCTACTGCTAAAAAATCCGAATTTAAAAAATGTGCATTTATTGTTTAAATATATATATATATATATATATATATATATTATATATATATATATATATATAATATATATATATATATATATATATATATATATATTATATATATATATATATATTATATATATATATATATATTATATATATATTATATACATATATAATGGTGGCAGACCATGACCCCTGCCACCGCCATCGCCCCATTCATATTCACGTACATATATTGGGCGGTGGGCGGGCCACCTTCGGTGGACTCGACCCACGCCCCACCCTTATGCCACATGCCACATAAACCAGAGGCAACGGGGCTTGAACCTGCCCTACCAGCCTGGCCGACCGACCTCCCGGGCGCCTCCATACCTTAAACATTAAAACAACCATGTGGGAAATATAGGGTGGGCCACCCAATGTAGACCCAACCCCCAATCTAAAAAAAAATATATGCAGTTTGACAAATGCATTAAAATTGGAGGGGTAGGGGTTTGACCACCCAACCCCTCCTCAATGATTTTCATTTTTAACCAATACGCTCAATGGTCCACCTTTGGACTATCTGCCTAAAATTTTATATAAATTCATTTGTCAATGTGCCTGGGGGGATAGAGGAACCAGGAGGAGGCACGAAAATCGAGGAGTTAATTTTTAATGTAGGAGGAACCATGATTGGGCATTTTGCAGGAGGGGTGAAATTTCATGTTGTCAAATTTTGACAAATTTTATATGGATTCAGCACTTCTCGTCGCCACAAATGTAATGGCGTTGTCCATTTATCCATCAAAGTTATAAACTTTTCATCCATTTTCACAATAAAGGTGGAACCATGATTGCTGCAAAAACAGGGAGTGGAACCATGAGCCTTGATATTTTCCCAAGGAGGTAAATTTTCTCCATGTCGGAATATAGCCAAGTTTATACTTATTTTTCACAATTTTCCATAGGGATCGTAATGGCGAGGTCAGATTCGCCATTTGAGTTGCAGATTTCCAGCCCACCCATGGAGCATAATCTTTGAGGAATCTAAAAGATTCCTTGAGCCCCAGATGCTCAACTTCTCAGAATTCAGATTTCGGACAGTCAATTTTGTATTATTTGACGCCAAAAATCTGATTGTGCATTCAAATTTTTCATTCTCTCATTTCATTGTTCAACCACTTTTCTAAGTGCCAGTGCAGATGCCCACATTCATGTGCGAGCAGTCATTTTCATGCGATTGATGCTGTGAGATTGATGGTCCGAAAAGCTTCAGTAGTTTGACATTCGCTTCTTCAGATGGCCCCTGGTTGTGAGGTATATGATTTGTTCATGTACTTCTTTATGCGTCACACTACACAGATCCTTGATTGATGTTGATGCAGGATCTTGTTTCTTACATGTTTTCATGATTCCTTACTTGATGTGATGCAGAATCATCTATGTGATGTACTTGTTGTCATGATTCATCATGTTGTGTTTTGAGATCCCTTTGTTGTATGTTTATGGGATACTCATGTGTCGCCATGCATGTTTGCATTGAGATCCCTTTTATGCCATGTTGGCAGGATGCTCATCATGCATGAGTTTTAGGTCATACTGATAGGAGTCTTTTGATTGAGAGTTCCTAAAGCGAAACATCTCTTAGAGCCACTCCTGTGTAAGGGCATTTTTCCTTGTATGATATCGACGTCACCTCTATGTACATCACCACTATTGATAGCTCTTAATGCAGCGGCCTACACCATCTTGACACCGGGGCTCGGAGACATAGTCCCTCCTGGATGAACTCCGTTATCAACGGCTAATGTTTTTATGTTGTTGATGATTGACGTGTTCCTCTTATTTACAACATGCATATGTATTCATTTATGTTTGTTTTAAATTTCAATTTAACACATCATGAAAGTAAAGGTCTTGGGAGGGTCCTTTGTCACACCCGGACCTGGATCAACTGAGGTAGATCTGTCGATGCCACGAGACCCACGAATGGTCTGTTGGAGCGAGTTGATGCCTAGGGTTATGGGGGGCCAACAGATGTCCTACAAGCCCTCCTTTTTCTCATGGATATGATGACAACTAATCATAGTGGAGGATTGGAATTACAGTGATACTGACTTCCATAGAGACCCGGATATGTCGCTCCCAGAAGGGGAGGACTTTGATGATGGAGGTAAAAAAAACAAATTTTTAAAGTTTTTTGATGTTTTTTACTATTTTTGAAATATATGTGTTCATGACACTTCGATTTTATGAATGCAGATGTTGGACCAGAATGCCCTGCCGGGATTTCCCCGATTGCCAGGCGCGTCGCTCGGTAGTTTGATGCTGCTCCTTATCAGGATGGAAGTGACAACGAGGAGGAGATTGTGCAGAGTCTTGAGGGTTTGACTCATGGGATCCCAGAGTATGCTCAGATGGGTGATGTCCCACGCTAGTACCGGAGGCATACGGTGGGGGTGTAAGATCGGATTCGCCGACTGCTGACTCGCGTAGTCCAAGAAGTTACATGCTATCATGAGCATCATGTTGTTTAGTGCATAGGTCTAGCATTCCATATTTTTGAGGCCTACGAGCCACAAATGTATTTCGAACACACATTTGCTTTTGAGGTTTTGATGTATGACAAACATTACTGCACACACACACACACACACACATATATATGTTGTACTTCCTTGCTTACTATGGTACAAATGTTTTTGTTTTTGAGTTGTTACATGTTTCGCAAATGTCTATCCAACACATAATTAGCTAATTCACATGTTAATGTATTCATGTGTCGAGGAATATGATGATATATAATGTAATAAAAATTTCTCTCTAGCAGACGAATATGTAGATACATTCTCAATATCTAAGGGTTTCTGATGGAATATTGCTCGTTAAGTTGAAGAACAACAAGCTGTGAATCAAGGTTGACAACCAATTCCTGGATGCCAAGAGCAATAACTTCTGACAATAATTCGATAACTGCGCTATACTCAGTGATGCTATTAGTTGTTTGACTTAGACACATACCTTGAAGACCAATCAACTCACCATGGGGGTCATAAATGGCCCATGCCGCGGATGATAGATTATGGGTACTACGGAAAGCACCATCAACAAAACCAAAGTGAGGGGACACTGACATCTGCAAAGCAGGAAAAAACATAATAAGTAGAGAAGCTTCTTGCAAAATAACACACCAAACCACACTGCACAAAAATGAATGACACAATATTGTACAAAGTAACCATGCAAGATGGCCTAAGCATAATACTTTTTGAAATAAAGCCCATTGCGAGGCTTGTATAAGGGATTTCCCTCATAGTCAATGAGTTCATAGGCCCCTTTCTGTAATACACGTTTAACAATGTCAGGCCCATGCCACATGGGTTCAAACTTGCCTACCCCCAGCTTATCATTAGCCTGATCATATAAAAGAACCAAATCATCCTCAGAAAAGGCTCAAGGAGAGACAAACTGATCAAAGTGGGATTTGACCCGCTTTTTCTATGCTTCGATAACCAGAGCTGCAAGACGACGAGTCTCATCAAGTCATTCTAAGTACAAGAGACACTCTTCTTGGGGTGAGGTCTTAGGGAGAAGTTTGAAAACTAGCTTGAGGGATGGAATTTCGCACTCAATTGGTAAAGTTGCTTCCAGAACGTAGACTAGTTGGAATGGTGTGAATCCAGTTGCGTCCTTGGTCGAGGTTCGGTAAGCCCATGGAGATGAAAAGAGCATGAGATGCCAATTTGACTTGTGCATCCCAATGGTGCGTTGAAGCATTATGACCAGGATTTTGTTCACAGCTTCAACTTGGCTATTGGCCTGAGGATAGTACCGGGTTGAGCCATCATGGCGCAAGCCCAATGTAGAGGTTAGCTCAGCCATCATGTAATCTCTAAAATGGGAGCCATGGTCGGTGACAATGGCCCGAGGCACTCCAAACCTGGAAATAACATGATTGAATAGAAATTGAGCCGCCATTTTACCATCTATAGAGTATGTAGGCATCGCTTCAGCCCATTTGGTGAAATAGTCCACATCAATGATAATATACCCATGCCCCCTGGCCAAACAAGGGTTACATGTCATAGAGTCGATGCCCCATTTGGCAAAAGTACCGACGCTAATAAGGGGGTGTAGGTGAGTGGGTGGGGCACACATCTTATGTTGATAAATTTGGCACTTATGGCACTTACGAATGGCGAGGATGTAATCCTTAAAGATATAGGGCCAAATATAACCAACGTGAAGGATTTTTTGAGCAGTAGCATATCCAGACAGGTGACTTCCACATGCATCAAAATGGAAGTCATTCAAGGCTCTCTCAGCCTCCTCGAGAGTGAGACAACAACGAAGAATTGAATTGACACCGATGTGGTATAAGGTATCCCCAATGATATAGTAAGGTTGAGACTGATGCCGAATGCGTCAGTGATCATCCTTGGTCAACGCAGATGGGAAGGCATATGTCTGGAGATATACGATGATATCACCGTACTAGGGTCGAGAGTGCTAATCAAGAAAAGAGTCTCGTACGAGAGCTGCTCATCGGCACCAACAGGGAGAGAAGTGGAGGGAAGGGAGAAAATCAACTAAACAAAGACTAGTGATTTCTTAGATTTGGCAGTAGTAAACACCAAATCAAATTCTTGGAGGATAACAATCCACTTCGAATATTTCCCCCCCAGCAATTAACGAGTCAGGATGTAGGTCATGGGGTTGCATTCTGAAATCAC
Source organism: Pinus taeda (assembly GCA_000404065.3). NCBI lineage: Eukaryota > Viridiplantae > Streptophyta > Pinopsida > Pinales > Pinaceae > Pinus > Pinus taeda. The sequence continues at coordinate 14,608 of APFE030221583.1, forward strand.
AGTGGTAGTGCAGAGGAGAATTTAATGCCGAAATCGCTGAACAACCTGTATGAAAACCAAAGCCAACTTCTCGACATGAGCATAACGCATCTTGGTGTCGAGGAGATTGTGACCGAGGTAATAAATAACCTGTTCATTTCCTTCATCATTGTCTTGTACCAGCACCATGGTGATAGTACTAGAGACTGCAACTAGATAAAGGAAGTAATCACAATGATAGTTCAGGGGATGCACCAAAGGAGCATTGATGAGGACAATCTTTAGGTCACCGAAAGACTTTTGAGAAACCTCATCCCAGACAAACGGGGTTCCTTGCTTGAGCAACTGGGTGAACCCTGAAGCTAGCTCAACATAGTTTGATATGAAACGACAGAGGAAATTTGCTTTTCCCTGCAGACTTTGCAGTTGATGCAATGAAGATGGAGGGGGTAAATTAACTATGGCCTCGACTTTAAGAGGATCAAGGCGAATGCCTTCCTTCGAAATGATAAAGCCAAGGATTCGTCCAGACTCAACACAGAAGACACATTTATGTGGATTCAACCAGATGTTGTAGTATCTACAGCGAAGAAAAATTTGGTGGAGATGATTGGGTGATCATGGCAGTTACAAGAATGAGCGGGGAGATCATCCAAGTAAGGTTGAACGATGTTTCAAATGTCGTGGAATGCATAAGACATTGCTCTTTGAAATGTGGCCCCAACATTCTTAAGGATAAAAGGGAGCTTTTTGTATGCAAAAGTACCCCATGGACAGATGAAGGCTATCTTGATTTTATCAGCCGATGCAATTTTTATCTGGTTTTAGCTAGAAAAACCATTCATAAAAGAAAAGAATTCACTCCTGGCACATTCGTTAATGATCTAGTCAATGAAGGGAGTGGGGTAGTTATCTTTAGGATAGGAACAATTGAGATCATGGTAATCGACACAAATGCGAATAATGCCTTGCTTCTTTATCACCGATACAATATTCGACACCCAATATGTAAGAGGGATCAAATACATAAATCCAACTTTTAGAAGTTTTCAACTTCACCCTTAATGGCGGACGCTTTTCTAGGGTGCACTGGACGAAGTCGTTGGCAAATGGGTTTCGCATGAGGATAAGTTGGGATCTCGTTCACGACTATAATTGGGTCAATGACGGGCATTTCTGCATATGACCACGTGAAAACATCCAGGAATTCTTGCAACAGAAGAGTATAGATCTTGATCTCTTCTGGAGAACAAGTTACCCCGATATGGACATTTTCAATGACACCAGGTTTGATAGAAATATAAATTGGCATCATTTGGGTAATGTTACCCATGTTCCCTTTCGACCAAACTTTGTGAGTCAGGATCGGTGTCTGAAGCGACAGGGATGGGAATTGAGAAGAGAACTCCTCGAGACAAATAGACATGACCATTGGGCTAGGCAAGAACAAGGAACGATAATGAGTGTTGTTCCAAGGCACTTCCTCTAGAGACATTACATCCATGATGCTTTCGTCAGAAAGAAAAGTGTCAGCTAAGGGATCAGGGGATTCCGAAGAACCAAGCCACGTGGATTGAGAATACACATCGAGAGGTGTTCTTGAAATAGGACGATCATGTTGGAAATAATACTGAGAGGGGGGTCAATCAATATTATTAGACCAATAATTTAATTTCCCAAATAGATTTATATACGCTACTTCAACTAAGTGAACTAGTGTGTACACGCGACTGTACTTAAAGCAACTAGCGTATATGCAGAGAACTTTTGATTTAGACAGTTTATCATTTATTGAACTTTAGCCAGTATATTAGAGATTTATTAGACAGTGTAGTAAAAGTAGAATAAAGCATCACACATAAGCAACACACAGGAACACCAAGATATAAGGTGGAAACCAATGTGGGTAAAAACCACCTGCTGTTGTCGTCTATGTGCATACTCATACCAGTATGCAGGCACCCACCTGCAGAAGGCTACAACCTTCTCTCGTTCTCCGGCTACTAATGGAAGGGAGCTACAACCCCCTAGCTCTTGTACTAGCCAATATGTTTACTATTATGTAGGTGCCAGCCTACAGAAAACTCCACTCTTCTACGAGGGACCACGTTTCATGAATTTTTTAGACCGGATACTCCTAGAACACAACACCACAATCTGAAGGCCACGTTTCATTCAATTTTCATATTGGACCCATCAACAACTGCAATACAATCATCAAGTACATCTGCCTCAACCAATCACTGAAACTCAATCATCATAACCTGAATCTAATCATTCAGAACACTGTCACTAGAATACAGTCACTAGAACCCAGTCACCTGAACCCAAAGAAAAAACTAGAACTCTGCAATAGCAAACAGAAACAACTGAAACATACTTCATAAGGTATACACTACTTCCATGTGTCGAACTAGCGTGTATACGCGCTTTTATCAAAGGCAACCAGTGTACACATCTATAAATATTAATTCATAATTTTGCTGCTATTCCAGACTTCAGTTATACCCAGATCATAACATTTATAGAATAACACATGCGCCGGTATCCATATCTAGACTATAGATGATCAAACCATATCATGATAATTCATTTCAAGCCTTAAGATCCCGATCCATCATTAGATATTATCCCTCATCAACTGCTAAGGTTCATCCTTGGTTTAGATCAAGCAAAGAACCATAAGCCAATAACTTGCATACTAGATATCACACCTCATCAGATATTCGATACTTGCACCCCTTGGCCTAATGATATTCTCCTCCTTATATAGTTTTAGGCCTTTCTCAATACCATGGATCAAAACCACTTAGGACTAATACCTTGAACCAAATACCTCAGACCAAATACCTTGGGCCAATGCCATGGATCAAAATACCTTGGACCAAATACCTCGGACGAAAAACTTAGTTTTCCAACATATACGCGCTTTTCCTTCTGTAAAAGTGCGTGTGTATGTATACACAACTTGTGTTCAGGGAACCTGCGTGTATATGCAGCTTGGTCAAGGTGAACCTGCGTATACCTCTCTTTCTTCATTCTTTGTAGTCTGATTTGTAATTCTTTGCTATTGACATGCTGCACCGTGATATTTCATCTAAGTGAGTTTCCATCAAGGGCAACACCTGTATCATAATGCCAATAGATCAGAGGATACTGAAGGTGATGCCGAAACAATTTTCACGTAATTAATTTTGGGAGGAATTAACAGCATAACCTCACACCATGTATCAACAAGATTCGGTGAAGGAACGACCCAAGGATTAGACTTCACCAAAATCATGTTGACAGAGGCAACATGAGGAGGTGGGAGTGGAAAAATTCCCATCAAGGCAGGATATTTAAAAAGTCTTGCACCCACACTGTCATAAGGAGCACTGATGTGCTTGACATATGGAACATTTCCATCTAAGGAGGAAGAGGAAAAGAAGGACAATTGGTCAACTGTGACTATCTTCCCTTGATGGGGAAAAAGAATCTCGCATAAGAGGGAGGAGCCTACAGCATGCATGGCATGGGTCCAACTATGTCCGAGTAGAAGATTGTAGTAAATATTAGCGTCAACTATCTCTACCTTGACATGTACTATCTTGCCCTCCAATGTAATGGCAAGGTTGGGAAGGACACCAAATGGTTGTGAATCGTGCCCGTCAAAAGCTTCTAGAGTGTTAGGGGACTAGTTCAGAGTAGGAGAACCAATTTCCTTCCAACAAGTGAGAGACATGATGTAGGTAGAAGCACCTTTATCAATGACAATCCTATGAATGGTTTTCTCATTTATGATTACCTGAATGAGAAAGACAATTTGATGAGGTAAACGCGGAACATGGTTTTCCAGGTCAAAGCAGATGAGATTAGAGTTAGTTGGATCAATGCCCCCAATATCCAACAATAACGATTTCTGCTGAGAAGGAAAACTTTGAAGGACCTTGAGAGAAAACATAAGTAATGGCGCTTGATCCAAATCCTCAACAATGTTATAGTGTTGAGTGGCTCAAGCATTGGGATTGTACAAGGACTTTCGAAGCACACCTCGATAAGGTGGTCGAATGGCAGAATCAGGATTAGGCCGCTCTATATGAAGAGGACTAGAACCGAATGGGGTGGAAGAAGAAGGGGTACATTCTTTCTCCTTCCCTATTGACGGGGCAGGAGTTTGATAATCTTTTGACCTGGTAGCCACGTTGATCGGGGTACTCATCATGAGCACTTGTGAACCTGAAGAAGCAGATGACTGAGGTTGGTCTACCATTTGATTCTGCTAGGACGAAAGGGCTCTTTTAGGATAGCTGGGGTCCCTTTGAGCAAACAACTAACTTCCAACTGCCTGGGACAATCCTTAGTATAGTGATCCTCCTCACAAATGAGGCATGGATACTTAGGTTTCTGTTGGGAAGCATCACCAGAAGATGGTTTAGGAGGACCCTATTTTGGGGCATCAGCTTTACCCTTGCCTTTGCCTTTCTTCTTACCTTTAGAGGATTGATCCGATGTGGTAGACTGGATAGTGTGAACCTCTGAGGTTTTACCAGGGCTAGACGCATTGCAGGAGGAGTCATTGGGAGTAGTGTTGGAGACTGACTTCTATTTGGAAGAAGATTTTGCAGGGGTCTGAGTCACTGAACCAATTACTCCATCAACAGGAGGGGTAGCGGGGAACTTAGATGTCGTCAGATCAGATGATGGTCTAGGCGCATCGGGTAACACATCATATAACGTGTCAGACTGCAAATAGACAATTTCTAGATATTGGGAACATGCGATGGCTTGTTCCTCAGTTACGCATCCACCCATAGAAATGTCCTCAGCAATTTTGTTGACAAATGATTTGGTGAACCACTCGGTCAACAACTGATCAACAATTTCAAACTTAATCAGATGACAGCTACGTCTCCATTCATGGATGTGATCAGAGATGTGAGTCGTTCTGTCTTTCTTGAGTGACGTTAACAGATGGGTGCTAGTTTCATAGCGAACCGGCAACTGGAAATGTGTGAGAAAGGCCACGGTGAGAGTGTTAAAGTCATGATAGGTATTCCAGGGGAGCTCAATATACCATTTGTCTGTAGCTCCTATAAGAGTTCATTGGAAAAGACGAAGACAAATGGAATCATTAATGTACGAATTCGAGGAGCACTAGAGGTGATATGTCATCATGTGGGCTTGAGGGTCTGTTGAAGGCTCGAAAATCAGGTCTACAACAAGGGGGATAACCACCCGGTCCAGACCTTAAAGCAGCATTTTTTCCATTTGGAATAGTGGCTCTGACTGGGGATGATGGGACCTGTTTCCCGATCTGATTATGATGGGAGTACTAACGAGATGATGTTTTTCTTTTTCGGGTTTATGGGGTGAATTCTTGTTCTAAATCTAGTCTATCTTCTAACTATCATATGCAATCTATTCTAATGAAACAAAACATCTAACTTTAAACTATCCCGGGAGTAACGTTTCACTTATGCGATCTAAAATAATTTCTAACAACAATAAATAATATAAATCATTCAATCACTACGAGAAAAGAATCCATTAAAAATGATTGTTTCGTATAAAAAGTTAGCCGAAATAATTATGAGAAATATATCGCATAAGAGTTATTCATATACTCAACATAAAAAGTAAGTTATCACCATACAAAAGTGCAATAATGAAAACTAAACATTCATAATTTCATATATCAATAATTGAAAATAATTTATCACTTGGCACATAAGTAAAAAGTATTAGGAGATAAAAATACCATTGGTAATAAGTTCTACTCATGAGCTGTAGCAATATAGATTTATCTTCAAATCACTCAACATCCACTAAGAGTATAAAAGTGCATTTTAGTATCAGACATCAAACACATATAAAAATAAATCTCGTTCCATTCATTTGATCAAAACCTCCTCAGTGGGGGGCAAACTGCACGTTTTGAAGAATTGTTTTTGATAAAACTCTATACCCCTCTCCAAATGCAATGAGAGGGGTTAAATACTACTCTATGAAATCTAAAAATAAATATTACAAAAATAGATGAGGAGGTTTAAACGACCTACCTCATTTTAAGCAAAAATGAACTAAAAATAAAACTAAATTGTATCTATGATAAATCCTGCATCTTCTCCTTTAAATTGCAAATATCCAGCATCGGTTTCAAAAGCGTCCTTTGGTCGACTTCAGCTTTTAATTGTCCTGCAAATATGACATTGGCAAGAGATGGCACTATCTTCTCGGCAGAGGTTATGAGGCATTTCAGGGTCATCCATTGGCTATGTGGCTTTACCAGGTACTGCCAGTATGTGTCCCAGTTTAACCTGTTTACCTGTTTAATCAACTCTACCTTTTCTTCTGTTGTTTGTTTCCACTTTGTTTAAAGTTGTTGTGCCTTTGGAAGGAAGCCTAGTGTTACACAGTAAAATGTCACTGCCATCATGCCAGTCTCCCTACTGTGTTGTGAAACCACATTCACCTATGCCCATGCTCCTCAAAATGGCTAAAAACACCCTCTTTGCCTAATTTAAATGAATCATCGCGTCTGTTTATCAAATAACCGTGCTGACAGGCGGAGGCCAGTGTATCTGATGCGCTGCCAGCATGGAAGCACACGTCTTTTCTGCGCTGGTCCCATTTTACGGACAGCGCACCCTCCGTTTTCCCTGTTGAGCGCTGACCAGACCTCCTCTATAGTTGATCTGCGATGTCAGCGCGCCAGCTCAGTGTCTCACCCACGCTGATCTTGTTTGGGCGAATTTGTTCTAACAACCAACCTTCCAGATCCCTCCAGACTTGGTTGTTAGCATTGTTGAGGTTGCCATCCTTTCTTTGGCATGTTTGTTCGACTGACCATCCAATTACCATGGGGGAAAGCTCATCCTTTACCTATTCATGGAGACTCCTTCTCCTTTATAAGCCACCTCCATTGCCCATGAGCAGCCAGTTTTTTAGTTTGGGACATATAGACTTTGATTGAGGAATTCTTAGTGCATTAGTGCTGCTCTTTTTAGGCATTTGGTGTGTTGTGTGAGGATTGCTTTGAGCTTGAGGAAGGTCATGAGCTTGTTGCCTTGTATGTGAGAGAGAGACCTCTTTGACTTGGGAGATACATAGTAAAATGTCACTGCCATCATGCCAGTCTCCCTACTGTGTTGTGAAACCACATTCACCTATGCCCATGCTCCTCAAAATGGCTAAAAAACCCTCTTTGCCTAAGTTAAATGAATCATTGCGTTTGTTTATCAAATAACCGTGCTGACAGGCGGAGGCCAGTGTATCTGATGTGCTTCCAGCGCGGAAGCACACGTCTTTTCCGCGCTGGTCCCATTTTACGGACAGCGCACCCTCCGTTTGCCCTGTTGAGTGCTGACCAGACCTCCTCTATAGTTGATCTGCGATGTTAGCGCGCCAGCTCAGTGTCTCACCCGCGCTGATCCTGTTTGGGCGAATTTGTTCTAACAACCAGCCTTCCAAATCCCTCTAGACTTGGTTGTTAGCATTGTTGAGGTCGCCATCCTTCCTCTGGCATGTCTGTTCGACTGACCATCCACTTATCTTGGGGGAAAGCTCATCCTTTACCTATTCAAGGAGACTCCTTCTCTTTATAAGCCTCCTCCATTGCCCATGAGCAGCTAGTTTGGCACATATAGACTTTGATTGAGGAATTCTTAGTGCATTTTAGTGCTACTCTTTGTAGGCACTTGGTGTGTTGTGTGAGGATTGTTTTGAGCTTGAGGAAGTTCATGAGCTTGTTGCCTTGTATGTGAGAGAGAGACCTCTTTGACTTGGGAGATTTGCTTCAAAGGTGAATGCTTGGAAGACATGCTGGCTGAACCCTCTAGAGAAGGACTCAGCGTCAGGACTTCGGTTGTACCTTACTCTATTTTCTGATTAATAAAGATAGATGACTACTCTTATGGTTCCATTTCCATTTGTCCTATGAATGATTAATGTAAATTGTATCCTTCCTGACTGATACATAGTTGTTTTTAGTAGATTTTACGCCCTTGTTTTCTCTCTTTG
>APFE030221593.1:0-25237 GCA_000404065.3 Pinus taeda
TTTTTATTTTGAATTAATTAATTTCAATTATACTATTTATTTATTATTAAAAAAATAATTGATTTTGATACATCGGAGCTTGGATGGATTGCGCGCTCTGCTCCCGCGCCCTGCAGCACCCCTGACCTGCCCCCCTGAGCGCGCCTGCGCCTGCGCCTGGCAGCGCTGCTGTTAGGCTGCAGCCTCCTGCTGCTGTCCCTCCTTCTGCACAGGGCCTCCTGCCCTCTCCTTCTCTGGGCCTTCTGCCCTCTCCCCCATTCTGACCTCTGGGGGAGCGCCTCGCGCTGCTGATCCAACTCCATGGATCCCCCCTTCCAGGACCAGGCAGATCTGGAGAAAGCCTTTGCTTCCCTCATCCCAGAGAACTTCACGGAAAGAATCCGCCCATCAGCCTCAAAATTTATCAAAAAGCTTGATGAAATCCCGGAAGTTTTGCTGCCTCCCGCCCTTCCAAGGAGAGCTGCTGTGGCCCTTGCTGATCGTGGCCTAGTTGGCCAGTTCACGGGACTATGGCCTTCCCCCCGCACGGTCCAACGCTGGGTTGAAAGGAACTGGAACGCAATGGTCCAAGGCAAGATTGCAATCAGGTTTTGTGGAAGGGGGTTCTTCACCTTCCTCTTCGAATCAGTGGAAGATCGTAACCTCATCTTCAGAAATGGTCCCTACTTCATGGACACCAGAGGCCTTTACCTCAACCGATGGACTCCCGACTTTGATCCTGAAATGGATGTCCCCAACGCCGTCCCTGTCTGGGTCCGCCTTCCACATCTGCCTCTCCATTGTTGGGGAGATGAATCTGTGAAAGCCATCGGGAACGCGGTTGGGAATATATCGACAGATCGGAGCCTAAGGAGAATATGCATGCATGTGCCCGGATATGCGTTGAAGTGGATCTGGGGAAAGGTTTACCGGAGGCAATCAAACTCAAAGTGGATCAGTGGACGCACATCCAACAAGTGGACTATGAGCAGCTGCCATTCAAGTGCAAGGTATGTCATGAATATGGACATTTTGCTAATAGGTGTAGCAAATCTAAAGCTATAGACAATAACAATGTTGAAGCCCCGGAAGAAGCTTGGGAAATAGTCAAAAAGAAAAAACCAAACCCCCCTCCAGGCTCTTCAAAGCCCTCCTCTGAAACCCCTATCCTCTCTTCTCAACCCTCAGGATCTGGCCCTCCCTTCCCTTCCTCCTCCAACCCTTTCGAATCCTTGGCAGCCGAAGATCCCCCATCCCCTCCTCCTTCCCCTAAGGACCCCGGGTCACCCCCCTCCTCCCCCCTTCAGGCCTCCCCCCCCCCAACAGTTGAAAGAATTCTAACAAGAAACAAATCAAAGGAAAACAACATCGCCATGGACCCCCCAAGAAAAGTGGGAAGGAAATCAAACAAAGAGATAAGGGACGAGAATGCCGCAAAAGAAATGGCCACAGGAACCCAACAGCCAATGGATACATATCTAGATAAGACTAAAGGAAGTGGAGAGAAGATGAAGGAGAAGAGCGGATCCCACAACAAATCAAGCAAATGATGATTTTGGTCTCTTGGAACTGTAGGGGGATGGGCTCCTCCCTAAAAGATAACGCAGTCCGAGATCTCATTAAATCAGAACATCCAGACTTCCTCCTACTCCAGGAGACCAAAATCACCGAACAGGAATTTCAAAACAGCCTGAAAAGTAGCAGAAATTATGAAGGATTGGCCATGAGTGCAAACGGAGCCTCAGGAGGTATAGGGACAATTTGGGATAAGAACAAATGGAAACTCAAAGATAACAGACAGAACAGATGGTGGGTTAGGCTAGATATGCAAAACACAACCAAGATGGAAGAATACACAATATATAATGTCTATGCTCCCCCCCACTTTAGAGATAAAGCCTCATGCTGGGACTCTCTTTCCTCTGATCTTATGACTGCCCATGGAAGAAACATTTTCCTGGGAGGAGATCTGAATTTAATAAGGAATGCGGATGAGAAAGTAGGAGGGAATTTCTTGGCTGATCCCTCAAGAGATACACTGGAGGAAATCATTCAAGCTCACAGCCTAGTTGATATCCCACCCCAGAATGGCCGCTTCACTTGGACAAATAAAAGAACAGGTAAAAACAATATCAAAGAGAGACTGGATCGTATCCTGGTTCAGGAGAGAATCGTGGCCAACTTCTCTAGGATTCAGAGCACAATTATTCAGGGCTTCATATCAGACCACAAACCCGTGGCTTTGCATTTAGACAAAGGGGAAAATATGGGTCCGCTGCCCTTCAAATACAACAGAGCTTGGGACAGCAGCGAGGACTTCAGAAACTTGATAAAAGATACCTGGGCAAATGATATAACGGGCTCCCCCCATTTCATTTGGGAAACAAAACTCAAGCTCCTTCGGATTGCCATAAAGCAATGGGCAAGGAAACATGCATTAGAGGAAAGGAAGGAAAAAAACGAGCTGCAAATGAAAATAGCGCAATGGAATCAAGAAAAGGAAGCTGGCCAAGACACAGAAGAAGACCAAAGGAAAGAAAGTGAGCTGTATAAGGCGCTATACAACCAGAACCGAAAGGAAGAGGAAGAGCAAAGGCAAAAATCAAGATGCCTCTGGCTCAAATCAGGAGACAAAAATACGGCGTTTTTTCACAACAGTCTTAAATTAAGGCGAGCAGGAAACAATATTGAAAGGATAACAGTTGAGGGCAGAGAACTATCGGACCAAGGGGAAATCAAGGAGGCAGCATCTCGACATTTTCAAACTCTTCTTACCGCTGACCCTCACTATCTGGAAAATCCGGATTTCCTCAACATAATTGAGAACAAGATCTCTGAAGCACAAAATGGAGAGCTGGACAAAGAGATCACAAGGGAAGAGATCGAATGGTCAATTCGCAGTATGCCCTTGGACAAAGCCCCAGGGCTTGATGGCTTCTCAGCAAGCTTTTATAAAACCCATTGGGACATCATCAAAAAGGACTACATCAGAATGGCGAAAAACTTCTTCACAAAATGCAAAATGGTCAGCAGTATTAAATCCTCCCATTTAGCGCTAATACCAAAAGAGCCCAGTCCTCAAACATTTGATAGATTCAGGCCTATTTCATTGTGTAATGTTTCCTACAAAATCATCACTAAGATTCTGGCCAATAGGCTAAAAAAAATCCTTCCTTCCCTCATCTCCGAGAACCAAGAAGGCTTTGTCCCCAAGAGGCACATAACAGATAATGTCATTCTTATTCAGGAGGCAATCCACAGCAGCTTAGCCAGAAATGAAAGGGGCATGATCATCAAGCTGGATATGGCGAACGCCTTTGATCGAGTAAACCATTCATTCCTACAGGCAGTTTTAAAAAAATTTGGTATCTCAGAATTCTTCACCAGCAGGGTCATGGAATGTATCTCCTACAATTGGACAGCCCCCCTAATTAATGGCAGGCCTTGCAACGCCTTCAAAAGCTCAAGAGGCCTGAGGCAAGGATGCCCTCTTTCACCCTTCCTCTATATCATCATGGCAGAAACGCTAACCTTGCACCTGGAAAACAAGCGAAAGTTAAAGGAAATAATAGGAGTTGACATTGTTCGAGGAACCAAGGGGATCAATCACTCCCTCTTTGCAGATGACACCCTCTTAATTGGAGGGGCCTCAAGCCTCATGGCCAGGAGATTCAAGAACATTCTCGACCTCTTTCTCCAAGCTTCTGGGGGTAAATTAAACAACAAAAAGTGCATGGTCTACACCTGGAATGTCCCACGATACATAGCCCAAAGAATCTCCATGATCATGGAAATCCCTGCTCAATCGAACTGGTCCCATTTCACGTACTTAGGGCTGCCCTTAGCTAAAGAAGCAATCAAAACCGAGGTTTGGGTAAAGCTAATTGAGAAATTGAGAGGGAAACTGCAGAGCTGGGGGGTGTATTGGCTCAACCTGGCGGGCAGATCAATTCTTATCAAGGCCATTCTATCAGCCCTTCCTATCTACCAATTTGCCACTATTATCGCTCCAGCAAGCATCCATAAGCACATGGAGCTGATTATCAGAAGTTTTCTGTGGAAGGGGGGAAAGCAAGATACAAAAAAGTTCAGCCTGGTAAAATGGGAAAAGGTCACTCTTCCCCTAGAAAAAGGGGGGCTCGGAATTAGAATTCCAAGACTCGCAAATACGGTTATGGGCTTCAAGATAACATGGAGAATACTCAATGAGAAAGGGTCCTGGTGGACAGAGGTCCTCAAGAGGAAATATCTGAACGGGATCAACAGCAATATCCTCGCTGAAACCATCACTGATAGACAATGCACATCTGTTTGGAAGCTGATAAAAAAAACTCTTCCCCTTTTCAAACATAGCATATCTAAAGTCCCAGACAACGGAAGACATATCAGCATATGGGAGGATAGAATAATGGGCACGGAAGCCAGGGAAATGTCCCCTAAATACAGGCCTCTTCAACAATGGATGGCAGAGGCAAACCTCAAAACCCTCTTCGACATCTCCCTTTGGGATCAAAATTGCTGGGTTGGCTGGAGATCACTGCCCCTCCCCAATGGCATCTCGAACCTCTGGGACGACCTTAAGCTCTCTCTCATAGGCTCAGCCCCATCAAACAGATTGTCAGATGACAAATTTGTTTGGGATCCCAGTGGCGGCAGCTACACGGTGAAAGAAGGCTACAAAGCACTCCAAAACTCTACAGCATCCAATAACTGGCATCTTTACAAAACAGCCTGGAGAACTGAAAGCCTGCCAAAGGTAAGGCTCTTCAACTGGACCCTGCTTCATGGTAAAATCCTAACAGCAGAAACTCTCAGGAAGAAGGGTATTCAAGGCCCCTCAATTTGCTGCATGTGCAGGGGGGCAGAGGAAAGCAGTGACCACCTTTTCATTGATTGTCCAGTAGCCAAGTCTTGTTGGAATCTAATAACCAGCCCTTTAAATATTGGAGATCTCCCCAACCAGATCTCTCTCCTTCAGAAAGGTTGGGGGAAACGCTTCCCTTACGTCAATAAAAACATGAGTCTAGCAAAAAGGATGTGGAACAGCGTCCCCTCAAACCTCAGCTGGCAGATTTGGATCGCCAGGAACAAGTGCATATTCAACAACAAGAAATCTAGTATTTCTAGCATTCTTGCCAAAACTACTGCTCTCATAGCAGAAACCGTGGAAGCAAATGGAATCTCCCAGGCAGACTTGGATCTGACAGACGACAGGGTAAAAGAGTGGATGCAGAGATTCAATTATGAAACAAGAGCAAAAAATAATGCAACCACGGGACTCGGACACTCGGACTGGAAATTGAGAGGGACCAGAGATGAAGTCAACAATTGGATCCAAATCAAAAGAGTTACACACTCCATTTCGATGGGGCCTCAAAAAATAACCCAGGCAGAGCTGGAGCTGGGGGAACTATCAGAGACCCACTGGGGAAAACTATTGTCACTTATGAGTGGGGTCTAGGCACCATGTCAGATAACAAGGCTGAGGCATACAGCCTCCTTTTGGGGACCTCTATCGCTAAGAATCTTGGCATCCAAAATCTCCTTGTTATGGGCGACTCAGCCATTATTATAGCAGCCATGAACTCTGGAAATGACTTTAAACAAATAGCCCTAAATAGAATCAAAGGCAGGATCATGGATCAAATCAGATGCTTCAACAAAGTGACATTCAAACACATCTTAAGAGGCAACAATGTGGAAGCGGATGAGCAAGCAAATAACGCAGCAGGAAGACCCACGGGTCAGGTAAGGGAAAACGACAATTTTTATGGAAAGGATATTCCATAGGCAGGCCCTCATCCTCTCTCCCCAGGCTATTGGTCACCTCAGGCATCAGTACCAAAGTATCTGGCCCTTCCCCATCTCCCCTTCATCATCTCTAAGCCTCCTCGACTGCCCATCCAGGCACGACAGGACCGCCTATCGCCCTCAGGGCCCGATGTGCTGAGGCGGGCTCTGGAATCTCTCCCTGATCAGCGCAGCCATTTTCAGAAGGCGTGATCGAGCCCATACTGGTGGCAGGCACCTCGAGCGCTTTAAAATCACTGCAACCGATCCCTCCTCTTCCAAAAACAGATCTTCTCCTTCTCGATCCAAGAACCAGCAGGTCACCTCCACTTATATAAATGACAGGGTGAACCTCAGAATTTCTTCAACTCGAGGCTATGCCAGACAGTTGCGTTGTTTTCTCCCCAAGTGCAGGCATCAGTTAGGGGGTTCTTACTCTCCCCAGGACCACGAGCTTCGCCCCACGTTTCAGGTAATCGCTGGTCTCCTCTTGGTTTTTTCATCAATAGCTGACCCTTTGTTCTGTTCTCATTGCAAAGGCCAGTGTATTCTTTTTAACCTCCAGTGCTCTGCACTCTTCCCTTCCCTGACCCGCACTCTCTGGAATTCTGCCCCTCCTTTGGCTCTTCCCCTTCTCCCCGCTCTCCTCCTCTACCTTTATCCCTCAGATCCTCTCATTGATCCCAACTCCATGGAGAACCAGGACCAGACAAACGCCCAGGATTCAGCCAACGCGCCAACCGACAGGCTCTTCAGCAGAGAATGCACCACGTGTAGAACCCATACCATTCTGATCAACAGTTTCGTGAATCACCTGAAGGACTACGAAACTGACAGTAGATCGAAGAGGAAGAAAATGGAGAAACAGAAGGAAGAGATCGAAAATCTCAAAGAAAGGTGCAGCCACCTTGAAGAAGCCATCGAACAGATCAAAGCACTCTCTCAGAGCTATCAGGCTGAAGCCTCCTTCAAGGCTAGTGCAAGGAGGGATCCCACGCCGGATGACTCAGTCACGCAAAATCTCCCTTAAAATTTCCCATGGTTTGCAAATTCTGCTGGTTAGGAGGCGCTTATGTAAGGCAATATAGCCATTCCCTCTTCAATTTCAGTCATCATAGAGGCAGAATCGAGGAAAATGGGTCTGCGCACCCAATTTTGATCCTCTTCGCCCTAATCTCTGATTCCTATGTATCAGAACTTTGATTTTGGGTTTTATAATATGAAAGTAACCGATGTTGTTAAAAAAAAAAAATATATGATTTTACTTATAAGTTATTAATTACTAAAGAATTAATAATTTTAAAAATGTTTAAAAATATTAATTTTCCGAATCAGGATGACCTCGTGATCATAGCTTCTCACTCCAAGACGCCCAACATGCAACTCTCACCTGGCTCACCCTCCACACCATGTTTCATGTACTCCAACTCACACAAACTAGGTGTCGAGTATGAGATCCCCCATCCTCACGCCCCGGCCTCATGCTCAACCCCCTGGCCAGTCTGCATTCTCCCTCCAACATTCTCTTTCGGCGGATTTTTTGGCATCATGTCTTCAACCTTACTCTACATAACCATGAACCAGGAAAAGGAGCAAGGAAGATATGCTCGCAAAGAGAGAGGTCACGGGTGTCCTCCCACTAACTTCAATGATGCTATTATCACCACCCTGTTTGATAGTGGGATTCTTGACTCCATACACAGGGAAGTCCTAGCTATGGAGGAAGTTGAATTGCGTTGGGGTTGCCCAATGCTTTAGGTACTGAAGAATCTCCTTGTGTGTCAGTTGAAGGAGCATGCCCAAGAGAAAACGAAAGCGACTGCCTGGATTGCTTAGCTCTACTCTCACGAGAGTCATGGTGTCTCCTCTCTCGGGTGTCTTACTAGATTTCTGTGCTTGGATTTTTCACCCAATATCCTCTCATTCTTCCCCTTTGCCTTCCCCGTCTAACTCTCCTTCGGTCAGGTCCTCGTCCCCACCATTTCCTTGCACCCATGTGGCTCATCCCCCTCCTTCCTAGGCTCTCATCCCTTCAGTGGCTAATGTGCCCTTATCTCTGCCTCGCCCTAGCCCCTGGGCAACTACATCCTCAAGGCGAACCCGATGGATACAAGTAGTATGCAGGATCATGGCACTGCCCAAGTGCAATGCGGTTCTAGCGTGGTTATAAGGTAGTTTTAGTGTAACAAATTTTAACTCTCAGTTACATGGCAACTCATAAGTTGACTCTCTCCTCATTTTTATTTTTCTATAGGTCACTTCTGTACCACCACCTCGAAATCAAACAACCCAAAGCCCGATGGCTCATCGGCATACTATTTGGCACACTGCGCATAAGATCCCTATGGCTCAACTATGAAACGAAAACCTCCTTTTGTCCTCAAACATTAATGGTTAATTAGAAAATTGGATTTAAGCCCAAAGAATTCACCAACATGCTTTTCTAATTTATTTCCTTGAAAGACATCGTCGCAGAACCACCAAGAGTTCCAAATGAGACCCCGAATATCAATGGAGATGCTAATGCACCTAAGTCACCAGGAGTTGTAGGTTACAATACTAATGAGCTTGGATCCCTTGAAAACCAAGGTGTTGAAATTTGTCTTTTCCTAAGTATCCAACCCCTTGCTTCTCAACCATCGCCAGAGTCGGTAGGCTCATCTTAGGACTCTCCTCTAGCTAGTCCTCAACCTATTTCAGATTTCTTGCTTTTTCCTCCTAATCCACTCTTTGAATCATATTCTTATGTGTATTTATTGCCCCGACATTTGTATCGTCCATTTGAGACTCCCAACGTACCTGTGATTCCTTCTGCAAAAACAACTTAAGTTCCCAACCGAGAATTATTCCCGACCATGGCAACAAAAGGTGATAACCCACCTGTAGGGTTAGCATCCTAAGAGGTTTATGTGGAAACTTCTGGAACTCATATTGATGGGGCCAGCCCACGTGGTCCCGTCGTCGATGCGCTCCACTTGATGGTGTACTGACAGTTAATATTATTAATCACAAGATTTCGGATTTATGACAATTTGATTTTCAATCTGCGTTTAATTGAATGGGTTTACGGTAATGGTACGCTGGTTATGTATTTGGTGGACATCTGTCTCTCCTCGGAATTCTAAAACCCCACCTTGGTATAGGGTTTCACCACCCTCGCGCTCATTTGGTTATTGTTGTTTCTCCCGGTCATTTGCTCTGTGAGCTCTCAGCGACCCCTTGCAATTTCACTGTCATGCTTATGTTTTGGTTTGAGGCTTGTCCGCTTAGTTCTCTGAGCTATGAGCTCCTGGTAGCCTTCACGGCTTCAATGTGGGTTCCTTTGGTTTGTTCGGGGTTTTGTTGCTCTGATTTCTTCGAGCTGCATGCTCTCGGCGGTCTTCACGGCTTCAATGGTTCGGGATTTTGACTTGGGAGTATTCCGTTTGCCTGGTAAATTGTTGAAACCCTGGTAAGATTTGTTTTTCTTCAGCTATTCTACTTGTATGTCGACTGTTACGGTGTGTTTGGTGTTGGCTTTAATGGGTCTCTGCCTATATGCATCCTTTACTCGATTTGTCGCCTGTGTTTTCACGATTTGTTGCCTCTGTGTGTTGGTTGATGGTCATATGGTTCTTGGTCTTGTTCTTCAGCACTGGTTCGATTCATACACAATCTCGGCAAAATTATGGTGGCGTTCTTCGTTGGTTCCTCCGCCAACTTACCTGGTAAGTTCCATTTCTATGCTGGATATTTATACTCGTTTTTCTACCTGGACCTAACGTCTTTGGCTCCTCGTGAGCAGGAAGACAATTTGAAGGTATGGTTGCGGTCATGGCTTGTCTATCAGGTAAACAAATTCTCTGTATAGTATTTGTTCTTTCAATTCTCTAGTTCCCCTGCATTCCGTTTCCATTGTAATTAATCTTGTCTGGTGGTTTCTCTTGCAAGTAGAGCCACCCAAGGGTTTCGACGCTTGGACACTCAGCTATCCCGAATGAAACCCGGGTAGTGTCGTTCTGTTCATTTGTGGTTTTCTTGTCCTTAGTCTTCGGCGTGTGGGTTGATGTTGTTGTTGGCGTCGAGCCGCTGCCCGTGTTTGGTTCTTTAGTCGTGTAACACCGTCGTTGGGTCGTAGGAATGAGTTTGGGGACTTATGGGGTTTGGTTTTCATTTGTAATTGTTACGGTTCCCATGTCCGTGAACTGGGTTCGTTCTTATGCTTTGCACATAATGTAAATGAACAATAATTTTGATGACTGTATATGAGCTCAACTCTGGAATTGAATTTGATTATGTTTGTAAGTTCGCATACCTAGTATTACAGTGGTTGTTTGCTCCACTGGAATTGCAAATTTTGACTTCGTATATATGTAATTACATAAATGATTTCTTTGTTGTGTATCTGGTTATTTTGTTTGAGTCGCCTGCAGCTGGGCGCCGTTACTTCTCCTCTAAATTTGATTATCTCCGAATTTGATTATTTCCCCTTTTTTATTTAAGATCTGTAACAATGCATTAACAATCTTTACACAGTAATTTAATACAAAGTATTACACAATTGGTTAGGATGTTGTAGGGATGTATGTGCACAGAAAATTGTATTTTTCCTTTCTATATTTCTTCTTCAGTCCGAACCCCTCTATTGTGCTTTTTCTCACTTTTTAATAGCACTGTTTACAAACCGTCCTAACTGCTGTTAGTTTGTTCAATTGGTTACATCAGTTATTCCTCATACGCAACTTTGCATGGTTGTCTAGTACATTTTCTTTTCATGCTTTTACAACAATAAATTAACTATTTGGAAACAATGACTCTAACTAATTATTACTGCTCCTAATTACAACTTATTACAGTGATCTTTAGGTAACTTAATAAAAGAAAAGTAATAAATAAATAAAAACAAGTATGTTTTCCACCCAATGAATTAATTTCTCTGTCCTCTTCAGAAACCATATCCCCCTCACTTTTGTCTTTGCCCTGTCAGCTAGATGCTCATGCATCAGGCTCCCGGGGTAAAAGAAAATCATGGCTCCGTTCCATGAGCTCCTCCACTGAATAGCCAGCCTTCCGTATCTGCGCCGCGTTGAGCCGTGAGCTGTCCTCCATTGGACGGTCTCTCCACTTGACGAGATATCGTAGATATTCCTTCCTACGTGTCTTCTTGGCTACCTGGGTACTGAGAATCCCTTCAATCTCATGGGATTGAGCTGAAGGCATATGCCTTATCCAAGAACTGTCTACAACCTGGGTGTCTCGTTCTGGCCGTACCACACTGTCTTCCTCTACTTGGGGAGTATATGGGAACAGATCCACCACATTGAAAATAGGTGATATGCCTATATCAGGTGGCAGCTGAATTTCGTAGGCGTTGGCTGAAAATTTACGCAAGATCCTGCATGGACCAATTTTTTTAAATTTTAATTTATTATATGCGCCCTTAGGAAATCGTTCCTTGCGCAAGTGCGCGAGGACCTCATCTCCAACATTAAATTGTACTTCTCTTCGCCTTGAATCTGCTTGTTGCTTGTATTTCTGTATGTCGTCCTGCAATTTTAATTTTACCTGTTCATGTAGTTCGCTCATTGCTTCGGCAAAATCTTCTCCATTTGCGCTTTTCCGTTCTAATTTTCCCAAATCTCGCAATTCATGTATTCCTCGAGGATGCATGACGTACAAGATTTGAAATGGGCTATGTCCCGTGCTGTGATTGGGCAAATCATTATAAGCAAATTCCGCCTGGGCGAGAGCACGATCCCATAACCGTGAATTTTCCCCAATCAAACTCTGTAATAAATTTCCCAAACTCCTGTTCACCACTTCCGTTTGTCCATCAGTCTGCGGATGATAAGCAGAGTTGAAATTCAATTGCGTGCCCAACTTTTTCCACACGGTGCGCCAAAAGTGTCATGTGAATTTTAAATCCCTGTCAGAAACGATAGAATTGGGTAGGCCATGTAATCTAACAACCTCCATGAAAAACAGGTGAGCTACGTACGTGGCATCACTAGTTTTCCGGCAAGGAATAAAATGATCCATTTTTGAAAATTTATCTAACACCACCATCACCGAGTCACACCCCTGCTGCGTCCTAGGCAGTCCCAAGACAAAGTCAATGCTGACTCAGTCCCATGGCCTGCTCAAAACAGGTAGTGGCGTGTAAATTCCGGTATTCTGATTATGTCCTTTCGCCAGTTGGCAGACTTTACACCTGTTCACATATCGTTGTACATCCCTGCGCATTCTGGGCCAGTAATAAAAGTGTCCGAGCTACTCCAAAATTTTGTCTATGCCAAAATGACCGGCTAGACCACCACTATGTTTCTCCCGTACGATATTTTCTCTCATCGAATAGTCCAAGATACATAATTGTCCACCTCTGAACAATATTCCTTCCTGCAAATTGTAGTCCAACCATGGACTTGTATTCCTCAACACGGGATTTTGGCAAGCTTCAAAAGCTTCTTTGAAGTCTGTGTCGGTCTGGTACAAATCCTTCAGATGTTCGAATCCCATCACCTGTGTTCTGCTTTCCTGTAAGAGCAAAACTCTTCTACTCAAGGCATCTGCCACTTTATTGGCTTGCCCACTAATGTGTTTTAGCATGAAAGTGAAACTCTGCAAGTATTCTACCCATTTGGCGTGCTTATGGTTTAATTTGTGCTGATGCATTACATATTGTAACGCTGAATTATCAGAAAATAATACAAATTCATTGCCCAGCAGGTAGTGTCTCCAATGCTTTAAAGCTTGGACCACGGCATAAAATTCCTTGTCATACGAGGAGTATTTATGCCTGCTTTCATTTAATTTCTCGCTAAAGAATGCCACCGGTCTATCTTCCCGATTGAGCACAGCACCAATAGTTGTCCCACTTGCGTCACATCGAACCTGAAAAAGTTTGTTAAAGTCGGGCAGCCTCAAAATTAGCCTCTCTGTAATCTTCCGCTTCAAAAGCTGAAAGCTGTCCTCCGCTGCTTTGGTCCAACAAAAAGGCTGACTGGCCTTTTTGATGGTGTCTAGCATCGGCGCGCAGATTTCACTGAAGTTCCTAATAGATTTCCGATAAAAACTTGCCAGTTCATGAAAATTACGTACCTCAAATAATCTCGTTAGTGATGGACAATTTATGATTGCCGCAATCTTTTCTGGGTCCATCTTCAATTCATTTTCCGCAATTACAAACCCCAAATAGACCAGTTCCTTCTGCAGGAAAGTACATTTCTTTAAGTTTATCATTAGTTTGTTCTGCTGTAACTTCTCTAATACCCTTCGAACATGTTGAAGGTGTTCTCCTTTCGTTCTACTAAAAATCAAAATATCGTCAAGATAAACTATCACAAACTTGCCAATAAATTCTTTTAACATCTCATTCATCAATCTCATAAAAGTACTAGGAGCTTTGCTTAATCCAAATGGCATGACTAGCCATTCGTACAACCCTTCATTAGTCTTGAAAGTTGTCTTCCACTCATTTCCTTCTCTAATCATGATCTGATGATATCCACTCTTCAGATCAATCTTCGTGAAGTAAGCTGCCCCGCTAAGACAATCCATCATGTCATCCATTATGGGTAGGGGAAATCTGTACTGAATAGTGATTTTATTGATAGCTCGTGAATCTGTACACATCCGCCATTCTCCACCCTTCTTGGGTGCGAGTACTGTTGGTACCGCACAAGGGCTCAGACTTTCTCTGACCAGTCCCTTATCCAGAAACTCTTGCACCTGTTTACGAATCTCTTCATTATCTTTCGAGCTCATTCTATATGTTGCCTTGTTCGGTAGGCTTGCTCCAGGTATGAAATCGATATGATGGCTAATGCTTCTCTTGGGAGGCAACTTATCTGGTAAATCGTCGACTACAATGTCCTTAAATTCTTCCAACAGCTCCTGAATCTCTGTAGGAAATTCTGACTTTTATGTGTTTAGCAGCACTGTTCTTGTCCTTCTTACAATCGCATAATTCACCTCGTTTTCCTTAATCTACGTAACAAACTTTTTTCCTCCTATTAACTATGTTTTTGTTCCACTTGATTCTGCTGCATCCTCCTCTTGCATGGGTACAAGCATATGTTTGACTCCATCTTTCACAAATTTGTAACAATTTGTCTTCCCATCGTTTGTCACCTTCTGATCATACTGCCACAGTCTCCCTAGCAGTATATGGCATACGTCCATTGGCATAATATCGCAGACAACCTTGTCCTGGTATTTGCCAATATGAAATTCAACCTTGCATTGTTCATCAACTAATAGTTGGTGGCCTTTCTGTAGCCACGACACCTTGTAAGGTGTGGGATGCTTAAGTCGCTTCAATCCCAGCTTTTCCACCATCTCGGTGGCAACTAAGTTATTTGTACTTCCACTGTCTATGATTAATTTACAACACTTCCCATGTGATTTGCAAACTGTTCAGAACAGTGCCTTTCGTTGGGTCTGTTCAGCCATCTCCTTGCCTGGCTTCAATAACACTTTGTTTAAAACTAAAGCCTCTTCTATTTCTGCCAAATTTTCTACCTCCCAGGGCTGTGCTTCAACTTCCTCAGGCTGCGCAACAAATGCTCCCCTCTAGCTAGCATGCTCGGCTTCCGGGCATTCGAAGGATCTGTGCCCCCACTTATGGCACCTGTAGCACTGGACATTAGTCCCTCTTCCGCGACCATTTCCTCTTCCCCACTGATATGGCCGACCTCCTCTAGTGCTATCTCCCTTCTCTACTGTCCCTGAAGTTCTGGAGTTGTTGCCTTCTTCGCTGTTAGTGGCAGTTCTCCCTCTGTCGTAGGACTGTCCTCGTCCTCTGCCATTTCCTCGTCCTCTCCTATTATTCTGTTTCCTGTTAATTTTTTCTTCAACCTTTACAGCACTCTGAAAGGCTTCTTCTATATTTCGTGGAGAGAGAATACTGATCTCATCCAGTATTTCCAGCCTCAATCCATTCACGTATCTCGCTGTCTTCTCTGGAGTATCATCAGTATAACCAGCCCGCAAGTTTACACGATAAAACTCCTCTGTGTATTCCTTTACGGTCATACCTTTCTGCCTTAAATTTTGCACTCGTCGATAAAGTTCGACCTGATAGTCTTTAATCTTGACTCTTGAAACACTACCAGTGGCTATGTCTTTAACGGCAAAACATCAACAGTGATATGTCAAATCTTAAGAGATTTTCCATTCGAATCTTAAATCAGATCTACAGTACTTTAGGTTGCGAGCACAATTGGAGCATATTTGTGAAAATACATTCCACGAAGCATAACTGATAAACATAGAAGTGCTTAAATGAACTTGTATTTGTCCATTGCAATCCTCAGCGTTGCAATAATCAATTGCAAGGTAAGACACTAAGAAAAATGAGACTAAGCTCAATTTATCTAAAGGCTTGTTATTTGATTTGCAAGGATTAATTTGAAGTTGAAACTTTAAAGTTTAACTTGCATCTCAATGTTTCATGATGATGATAAGTTTGGACCATTTAGTTGTCGACTTGAATTTAGAACAGGCAAAGCTAGATACTACATCCAGTAAGCTTCAATTGAAGGAGTATCCTCGTTTTCACAAGGAGGACTTGGAAAACCTTGAGGATCAAGGAGCCAAAGACATGGAGGAAACTACTTCTTAACTTCTTCGGTTTTTCCTACCTATTTAAAATTTAGTATTTTATTATTTAGTTAACTTTTATAAGCAAATGCTTCTAGTTCTTGAATTGAATTCATATTATATATCAGAAACCTATTCAATTTTAAAAATCTATTGATATTGTGCATTGAATGGACATGGCTTTATCGAATATCAATAAAAAAAAATTGTAATCAAAATGTGTATTTTTTATTCTTTTGTACTTGTCGATTTATTTTTTTCAATCTGATTCAAACTCTTTGCTCTTTTGCCTTGCAAAGTTTTTGTCAATTCCAAGTCTAATAACATTGGTTTAGAATTAGGTTTAGACTTTTAGACTTCAAATCCTTCCCTAGATTTTGGGTGAATTTAGTGGGTCCAAGCATGACTATATTAAATTGTACAAAATCAGCTAGTTCAAACTAGAAAGACAAGTTCCATACAAAACCAGATGGTTCAGTTATGGAACTAGCCAGTTGTGCATGTAATTGGTCATTTTGGGTTTGAATGGCAAGTTCCACATACAAACCCCTCAGAACCAGTCAAGGTCGCTGGTTTAGCCCAGTGTTGTAGGAACCACCCCCGCCCCCTTGGTTCAGAAGCCAAATTTGCATCTCATGTAGAATTGTTGTTGAACCGTAGATCCAATCACGCTTCCTTGACTTTCAGAACCGTGACGGTTCAAGATCATTGTTCCACAGGCCTGAACCGTGGTTCTGGCAAGGTTTCATAGGCCCAAACTACGATTCCATAAAATACTTGCACGATTCCCAAGGGCTTTTTTTTGGAATTTTCAAACCACTATGTGACGAACCATGATTCCCAGACATCCTAAGGCGCTTCCCTAATGCCCCTAAACACTTTCCATATGCTCCATAATGGTAACGTTTAAGAATTAAAGTAAAAGTGATTTTCATCCTTTTGCTTAAATTTTTAACATTACCATGAAATGACTCATGATGTTTGAGAGTGGTTCCAACTTCATCAGACTTCATATGGAAAAAACAGAATTTCATATCCCATTCAAAATTCTGCAAACTTAACAATTCTCAAGATTTGAAGATCAATGAAATTGTGCCATTTCATTAGATTATATCACGTATGAGGGTATGTGATTGGCATTTAATCAAGAGCACCAAACCCTATATGTACCCCTGTGTTGTTGTTGTCGATTGTTGAACTCCTTTATCATGGCCTTAGAAAAAATGTACCCTTCACTCAAGTCAAAATCATTGATCAAGCATGGTAAGCTTTTTCTACCATATTCTAAGGCTTGGATTAGGCAGTTTGATCAAAATTGGACAATGTTGACTAATATCCCTAAAGAATCGAAGTAGAAGCAAAGGTTAGACAAGAGGAGAGGAATCTAGATTCTAGATGGTTTAGGATATTGCAAAATATAAAGTTTGGACTTGTTACCACTCTAATTAGCAAGGTTGCTAAGGTCCTAGCAACTTGTTGGATAAGCACACATAGGGTGGGGGGCAATTGTCACCTTGTTACAAGCCCCTTTTGTTTAGGCCCAACAACCTCCATGACGAAGGGAGGAGTCACTAAGATAACCCCAAATGATCCCAAACAAGATTAGTGCCTTATATGGGGCCACTTCATGTGGAGGTGTTAATCTTTCGAAACTGCTTACTATAAAAGATATGACTGTGCAGCGGAAAACTAAACGGTAATTTTAGTAGGACCAAAACAGTAAATCTATGGTGTGTGACATATGGAATTTGGTCTACAGATAATAATCTAACCAAATATGCAATTATTTTTCAATTTGAGGTATCGGTTAGAGAGTTACAAGTCAAAATAATTTGTTGTCCTATGTAGCAGATTGTAAAGCCTACAAAAAATGCAAAGACAATAATCTAACTATCCCATAATAACCACCCTACAAGTACCTAATGCACTTCCAGATTGCAAGTCTAGGGGTGGAAAGGTATGAGGGTCAATCTTGATCAAGGTTGTGGGGGAGCAGATCCCCCCCCCGCAACTCCTGGAGCATGCTCCCTGCAGGAGTGACCCCGAAAGTGTGTTCCCGAAATTTGCTCCCTAGCCTTTTTTGCAAAAACAATCCAAACGCAATTTTCTTTCAAAGAAACAATAATTTTTTAGTGGGGCAGCCTAATGATCAAGCATATGGCCCTAGTATTGATATGTGATTCATGGTAATGTCAAATTCTTAAAATAAAAGTGGCATTCTCCTTAATCTTCATTTTCATCATTTTACTTCAATTTTTAACATTACCATGTGATGACTCAGGATGTTTGAGAGTGGTTTCGACCTTGTTGGATTTCATATGGAGAAAGTAGAATTTTAGATCTCATTCAAAATCCAGCAGAGTAATCATTTTTTCAGGATTTCAGGATTGGGGGAATTGCTCCATTGGATTTTGTCATGTACTAGGGTATGGAACTCGTATTTAATCAAGAGCACCAATCCCTCTATGTACCTTGATGTTAGGGACATTGGTTGTCGAACTCATCTATCATGACCCTACTAAAATATACTCATCACTCAAACAAAATCTTGACTTGACATGCTATGTTTTTTCTATCTTATGTTAATGCTTAGAGAGTGATATTAACGACAAAGATCCCTATACAAATCTAGAGGTAATGACAAAGATACCTCTAGATATAATGCTTAGAGGGTGATATTAATGACAAAGATCCTAATTTTCCAACAAGACTCAGAAATTATGTGAAAATTCTATCACTGCAGCAGCTGATTTATTTTTTCAACTTATTCCACAATAAGTTATTTATGAAATTACTTCAATAAACAGTAAAATAAATATTGTTGCAGATATCACATCGTAATATAGAGACAAAAATATGCACAAGAATCAACATATTGACACAATTATTTTGGAAAACAGTCCCCGAAAAAATAGCAAGGGAGGTTTTCATTATTCAACAATTCTTCAGTACAACAGGGTGCCAAACTGGCTTACCCACAAATTGAAAAAATTCTCCAACACTTCTCCCAATCCCAGCATCAACCCGATTGACCTCTGTGTGGCTCTCAGACCCTCAGTGTCAGCCCCTGCTTGACTGCGTCAGCCTTGGACCTCTCTGTGTCACCCATGCAGGCGAAGTTAATGACTGCGCAGTCTCCTGATGGCTCTGCGTCTACCTGGAATTACCTACGTCTGCCTCTCCTGCCTCAGCGTTGATCTCTAGTGGTTGATCTCGTCTCTCTGTTCTGTACTTGTTGCCTCCTGACTGCTCACCAGACCACTAATTCAATTTCTCAGCTAACCCCGCTCCAGAAATTGAATTGGCTGGTCTCCCTCAGTGTGTTCTCCAAGTGACCCTCGAGCCTCCTCTTATACTTTTCTCATTGACAAATCCACTACCAAGATTAAGTCCCTAATCAATGGCTAAGATTAGATCTGGCTTGATCCATGACTTTTGGGCCATTATAACACAGTTTTATATTAATTAATATTAGTATTTTATTTTCCCTGAGTTTAGACTTAGGGACTTCATTAAAAATATTAATTATTTTAATATCTCCCAAACTATTTAGAATCTACCCAAACCCTTTCTCAGTATTGGAGATCTCATGTGCCTTAGCCTCTCCACCAATTTTCGTGGCTAGAACACATCTGATGCTACCTCAAATCAACACTCCCTCTTAGTGAGGACTATGCTCTAGCAATACTCCTCACTGAGCATCACCCTGATCATACGGCATCGGTCCCTGTGCTAATGCTAGTCTTGTTGCCCAGCATCCTCTGCACTACTGCATCCTGTACTGCTACCCATGGCTCCGCCACTGCCACTGTTGCATATGTACGACAACTCCTCTGCATATGTGCTGTTATCACTCCCGTTTCTACTTGTGAAACGGGTTCTTCACCATCCCCATATTTTCCCTGAAGTAGTCAAACTTTGTCCTTCCAAGGGCCTTGGTGAAGATGTCCGCCACCTGTTCCCCTGTAGGAGTGTAGCTCAACTATACAGCTCCTTGTTGGACACAGTCTCTGACAAAGTGACACCGGATATCAATATGTTCCGACCTATCATGAAACACTGGATTCTCAAATAGGTTGATTCAACTCTGATTGTCGCACATGATCCTGGTCGCCTCCATATTCTTTCTGAATAGGTTCACCGGCAGTTTTCTAAGCCATATGGCCTCACACGAAGTTGTGCTTGTTGCCATATATTTTGCCTCAGAGGAGCTCAGAGCCACAACCTTCTGTTTCCTACTGCACCAAGAGGTCATTCTTGATCCAAATGTTGAAACAGTAACCAGAGGTGCTTTTCCAATCCACTGAACTTCTTGCCCAATCTACATCAGTAAATCCACTCAAACTGATATCCTTACCTTTAGTGTACAAGAGCCCATAATCAATTGTTCCCTGTAAATACCTGAGAACGTGTTTGGTTGATGCCCATTGTGCCCTCTCTAGTTCCATCGTGAACTGACTAAGGGTGTTTACAGCGTAGCAAATGTTGACAAGATACATCAGGGACCCTATGATATAGGGTGGGATCGACATCCTTGTCTTCTGAAACATCAATCTTCTTCTAGTTGGTGATCATTGGCATAGCCATAGGTCTACAGTCCTCCATCCCGAATCTTTTCAAGATTTCTATAGCATAACTTCCTTGCCCAAGGAATATTTCTCCCTTCTGCTGCCAAACTTCCAACCCTAGGAAGTAGTGCATTTGTCCCAAATCCTTCATATCGAATTCTGTGGCTAGATTCTTCTTGCAGTCCCCAATTAGTCTAGATGATCCTGTCAAAAAGAGATCATCCACATACAATACTAAGATTCGCAGTTCATTCTCTACAACCAGATAGTAGAGATTTGGATCCGCGTCACTCTTGACAAATCCCATCCTCTGCAAGTAGCCATCTATTCGACCATACCATGCTCTCGGTGCTTGCTTCAGCCCATGCTTTCTTCAATCTGCATACATAAGACTTCTTCTCAAGAATTTCAAAGCCCTCTAGTTGTTCAATGTATAGCTCCTCTTCTATTACCCCGTTCAGAAATGTCGTTTGACATCCATCTGATGGATCCAGTGTTTTTAGACCTAGCCGGCTGAGTCCATATCAACCCGACCGGGTTACGTACAGCAACCAGTGAACCCAAAAAAACGTCTCTTTTTTTTATTTTTGAGGACTCCCTAGGTTTCCCTGTTTGACTCATGGATTTCCCTGTTTGACTCTGATCCCTAGTATTGATATGCTATTCATGGTAATGTTAGATTCTTGAAGTAAAAGTGACATTCTCCTTAATCTTCATTTTCATCATTTTACTTAAATTTTTAACACTACCATGAAATGACTCAGGATGTTTGAGAGTGGTTCCAGCCTCATTGGATTTCATATGGAGAAAGTGGAATTTTAGATTTCATTCAAAATCCAGCAGACTTATCAGTTTTTCAGGATTTTAGGATTGGGGGATTCCAATGTTTCCATTGAATTTTGTCATGTATTAGGGTATGGAACTCGTATTTAATCAAGAGCACCAATCCCTCTATGTACCTTGATGTTAGTGACATTGGTTGTCGAACTCCTTCGGGATTCGCTCCCAAACCGGGAGCTTCTGAAAATGTCGCTCTCACTCCCCGCTTTCGCTCCTGCTCCCAAGTAACACTGAGCCAA
The DNA here is from genome assembly GCA_000404065.3 of Pinus taeda. Classification (NCBI taxonomy): domain Eukaryota; kingdom Viridiplantae; phylum Streptophyta; class Pinopsida; order Pinales; family Pinaceae; genus Pinus; species Pinus taeda. The sequence goes on from APFE030221593.1 coordinate 20,996, forward strand.
ATGATGTTGGCAACTCTAACAATAGCCAGTAGTACCGGTCACAGACTTTTATTGTAGAGGCCATTTCTAGCCTCCTTGGTTATGTGTTTTTGTTTTGATCTCTATATCATCATCGTGTATGTATTGGACAATGCATTGGGTGCCATTTTGATATAATGGATATATTCATGAGCCTACTTTGATCATATGTTGTCTTCTATCTATATTCTAACGCTGTGTGTTTGGAAACATGAATGAAAATATTTGAAATTATGTATTTTTATAAAAAATTAATATTTAATGTATTTTTTACAACGACCGGGTCATTGAAATCGAGCCGGCCGAGTCGATACCGAGTCAAGTCGGAGTCGGAGTCAACCCTCGGCCGAGTCGGAGTCGGAGTCAACCCTCGGCCGAGTTGGAGTCGGAGTCAGAGTTTTAAAACATTGGATGGACCATCTGGGCTGCAAGAGATATCACGGTCCTAATGGGATGTATCCTAGCTACCGAGGTGAAGGTCTCCTCATAGTAAATCCCTTCTTTTTGAGCATACCCCTTAGCCACAAACCTAGCCTTGTATTTCTCAACACTACCATCTGCAGCATATTTGATCTTGTAGATCCATCTTGTACTACTACCTTCTTGCTCCCTGGAAGATAGATTCTATATGCCTTAGCATTCTCGCTATATCCCACCAGATATCCCTTTTCCGCAGTCTCATCCAACTTCTTCCTCTTTTCCTCGGGTATGCGGCAATATGCTAAACTCCCAATATCCTAAAATGACTGACTTCAGGTGTCTTCCCCGTGAAGACTTTCTCTGAAGTGATCTTGCCCAATGCCCGATAAGGAGTCCTGTTCTGAACATAGACTGTTGTGTTGCATGATTTCGCCCACAGGAATTTTGGCATATCCTGATCATACATCATGGCCCTAGTTGCTTCTACAATAGTCCTATTCTTTCTTTCTGCTACCCCATTCTGCTCCGGATTGTAGGGAGTTGTCCACTCTCTTCTGATGCCCTCCTTAGCGCAAAAATCAGTGAAGTCCTTACCAACACATTCTCTACCATTATCTAAGCACAAAACTTTTATTTTCTTCCCAGTCAGATTCTCCACCAGAGCCTTGAACTCCTTGAATCAACAGAACACCTCATCCTTGGTTTTCAAAAAATAAATCCAAGTTTTCCTTGAGTGGTCATCAATGAAGGTAAGGAAATACTCGGCACCACTAAGAGATTTAACGAACATAGGTCCGCAGATATCTAAGTGTATCAATCCTAGTACACTCTTGGCCCTGTGTTTGCTCCTAGGAAATGTTGCTTTGGCATACTTTCCTAGAGCACACCCCTGCATACATCATCCCGTTCCGTACTCAAATCCGAAACTCTTGTTACAGTGCTCCTGAGAATTCTCAGAGCTCCATGGTGCAAGTGACCCATTCTTTTGTGCCATAGTTCGTTCAAGTCCTCGTCTCTGTGACTGCCTATTAGTGCCATTGGTGATTCTAGTTGTAATCTATACAACCGATTACTTTTGATCCCGATCTGCACTTTCTTTTTCCAACGTGGGTGTTTGACGTATACCTTCTCCTTGATGAAGTAGACGTCATAGCCCTTACCTTGTAGTTGTGACACGGAAAGTAAGTTCATCCCCAATCATGGTACATGCAGCACATTTGTAGCATGGAACCGTTCTCCCGATTCTGTCTGAAAGACTATGGTACCCTTCCCTACTGGACTACACTTTGCCTTGTTCCCCATGGTGATCTGAAAGTTCATCTTCTCTTCACGATATTTTGAGAAACACTCCCTGATTCCCGTCATATGCCACGAGGCTCCATTGTTTATATACCATACTTTTGATGATGCAGCACTAGTCATACATGCCACTTCTTCTTCCAACCTGGAAGATAACATAGAGAAATTGAAATCTCTTTCTCTTGTGCAATCTTTTGAAAATCTGTGTGATTCCCCTAACGTGGATGCCTCTGCATCGTGGTCTCGACCCATAACTAATTTTCCCTTCCTGTCTCTAATTACCCCCTCTAATACCATGTGAAAATTCTATCGCTGCAGCAACTGATTTATTTTTTCGACTTATTCCACAATAAGTTATTTACGAAATTACTTCAATAAACATTAAAATAAATACTGCTACAGATATCACACCGTAATACAAAAACAAACATATGCATAAGAATCAACACATTGACACAGTTATTTTGGACAACAGTCCCCGAAAAAACCCAGTGTGGGAAAACCAGTGCAGCAAGAGAGGTTTTTATTACTCAGCAAGTCTTCAATACAACAGGTTGCCAAATTGGCTTACCCACACAGAGAAAAAATTCTCCAGCACTTCTCCCAAACCCAACGTCAACCCAATTGACCTCTGCGTGGCTATCAGACCCTCTGCATCAGCCCCTACTTGACTCTGTCAGCCCTGGGCCTCTCTGCATCACCCACGCAGGGCCAATTAATGACTACACAGTCTCCTGTTGCCTCTGCGTCTGCCTGAAATGCCCTGCGTCTGCCTCTCCTGCCTCAGCGCTAATCTCTAGTGGTTGATCCCATCTCTCTGTTCCGTACTTGTTGCCTCCTAACTGCTCACCAGACCACTGGTTCAAATTCTCTTTGAACTAACTGGTCTCCCTCAATGCGTTCTCCAAGTGACCCTCAAGCCTCCTCTTATACTTTTCTCTTTGAAAAATCAACGGCCAAGATTAAGTCCCTAATCAACGACTAAGATTAGATCTGGCTTGATCCATGACTTTTGGACCATTCTAACACAGTTTTATATTAATTCGCATTAATATTTTATTTTCCCTAAGTTTAGACTTAGGGACTTTATTAAAAATATTAATTATTTTAATATCTCCCAAACTGTTTAGAATCTACCCAAACCCTTTCTAAGTATTGGAGATCTCATGTGCTTTAGCCTCTCCACCAATTTTTGTGGCTAGAGCACATCCAATGCTACCTCAAATCAACAAATTAGACATTTCTCGTGGTCGCAAGAGGCCCAAGCATTAGCAATAGATAATAGATTTACTCGTCTTTTCTAGTTTCTAGTAGTTTTTATAATTGTTGACTCTTTCATATTTATTATCATATTTTTTGTAAACAATATATGACAATTTAAGTTTGAAGTTTGAAGTTGCCAATTATAACTCATTGGTAATGAATTATGAATATGACGTTTCGTGAAAGTTGAAATTTGTTTCATTTCATTTCATGTTAGAATTTTTATATAATTTTGGTGATCAATGATGATAAATGTTATGTATTGAATTTTGAAGCTTGAAACTTTAAAATTCGATATGTTGTATGTTACTAACTTGTGAACGTGGTTGATGAAGATAACTTCTAGATGATTGATGTTATATGGTTCAATCTATGTTTTTATACTTTTTATACCTAATGCACCTGTACATGCTTTTGTTGACATATATGCATCAAAATATATATTATATAAAAATTCACTCCCGAACCGGGAGCTTTTGAAAATGTCGCTCCCGCTCCCAAGTAACCTTTGATCTTGAGGTTTTTGGGGCCTCCTATCAACCTAAAATGGCTGAAAACTGAATTCCAACAAACTAGAAATTACTTTCCAAAATTTTGCATGAAACCCTTTTAATAAATTCACCCAAAAACTTCCAAATTTAGATATATATTATAAATATGGCTGGAAATTATCTAAAATTTACTCTAAACACAAGAAATGTTGAATTTAAGTATAGTAAAGTAAATGAAAGAGATTAGGTGATAGGATAACTCACTTGAATGGCTGAAACCTCTCCCTTATTGCAGATTTAATTTATTACAGACAAGTAATTTTCAGACTTGCAAGATAGATCAACTTGATGCAAGTGTAAAATACACTGAAAAGTACCTATCCTTAGTTAGATTTAGCAATTTGCCAATTTTCTCGAAGGCAATGCTTGCTAAATAAATAAACAATTAAAAATCAGCAAGCTAATTTACCATGTACTAATTGCAGAAAATAAAAAGTTCTTAGATTTTTTAATAAGTGGTTGTTGGATTATACCTATGGCTTCACTTACCTCATCCTTGTTGGAGCGTGAAATTGACACCTTCTTAATTCGATATAGCCTTCTAAAATCAAGGGAGTGGATTTGGTCTTGAACACAAATTGCCCCCATTATGAACTTAACTTCCTTGGTAATTTTCAAACCCGCTTAGGAGTGGCATCTCCGGCCTTCCAATCCTGTGTGTGATGAATACAAGACCCTGCACAACTCGAAG
>APFE030221598.1:0-12884 GCA_000404065.3 Pinus taeda
ATTTCTTAATCTCTTGCTGCTATTTAAACAAAAGAAGTGATAAAGTTTGAATTCATGCATGCCATGCTCAACTTTCAATTTTGTTTAAAGTTTATGTTTTCCACTGTCTAGAGAGGATTCAAATTCATTGTTCGCCCTCTTTAGCCTTCTCTCCTTTCCTCTTTGATCATCTCTTTCAGCTAAAGGCATCAGCATAAACTCCTACCTTGCCCCAAAGACCCACCTGCAAAAACTGAGCTCAATCCCCGCACCCTGAATTGCACTCCCTCCAACTGCCACCAAAAAACCCAAAAACTCTAAATCAATTCCCCTTATCAGTTTACTAGCCTAAAATCCTTATTCCTAATTGGTCAAACTCATCTTATTGAGAAATCTACCGAGTTTGACCCGAGAAAGCCTTCTCATACCTCGTAGGGCTAGCTACGAGGTGAAATGGTTTGATGTAGCCTTGAGAGTTTGTCTATCTCAGCCTAGGTGAATTCCAAGCGCTAACAGGATACTCAGAATAATAGGAAGAGTATCGCTAACAACCCGTACCTCGGGAGCGACAGAAGATGGAGATCCTTGGTCACTTGGAACAGGGGATGGGATCGATGATCCACCAGGATGATTTAATTCAAAACCCTAGGAAAACTAACGAGAAAGGAAAGAAACCTACGCAAACTAAAATGCAAACAATATCTAACAGGGTAAATGTGAACATGGCCAAATAAATTTTAAGACACAGGAACAGAACTTGACCTTTTCATCTTTAAAGAGTCGAGAAAAGGACGAAAAGATGACTGTAGTTTCCTTCAAATATTTAATGAGCCTAAAAGGACAAGTGCTCAGATGGACCTTTTCTTTTATGGAGTCTTAAAAGGAATGAAAGTGACTACTTTGGAGAACTAGGCAAAAGGTTTACCAAACAACCCGTAAAAGTGCATATACACCTTGGCAATCATATGAAAACCAAGGACTTTCCGTACGATAGTCAATCTTCCTGAATGTTGTGTTCGGTGTGTTACGGTTTGCAAGGCAGCAGAAATGGCTTCCTAAGGATATAGAATGATAACCTAGTGGGGTCTCCCAACATATACTCGATGGTACTAGGAGCACAAGTCTATGCTAGCAGCTATTGGATCAAAGAATGAGGAATCACCCAACCTTAAGTGAAAACAATCAAGACTAGGTTTAACGATGCCAGAGCACATCTCTAGTCTATACCTCTAAATAATGTGTGTTATGTTCCAATGCATTGTTAGGTTTATTCAGTTCATTTTAGAGTTCATATTGAATTATGTTTCAATTTCCAGGCCTTACTTTATGTATATCAAAACCTAGGATGCAACTAGAATGAATAAATAATCTTTCATTTCGATGAACTCCTACTTATTGATGGGTAGAGAGATCATTCCCAAACCAAGACAAAACCAAGATCGGCAAATGTAGTCACTCAAGAGACACAATGTATAAACACATCAATCCCTACAGTGCATCGATACTACTAATGAGAGATTTAAAATTCGCTTCCTAATTCTTCAAACATGAAAAACTTGGAATGCAAAATACACTTTCACTTTCGTATGCTAATGAATGCAATCCTTTGATTTTGACAGCTTTGAATTCAAAAGAAAGAAACAAGTAAGTGTGCAACTGATTGACCCAAACAATTGTAATCTATGTCTGGCAGTGAAACAATGAAATCAACATGGAAATTTGTTCAACAAATAACACTAAACATCAATCAACAAGAAACAAGCAATGGAAAGACTTCAAGCACACTGACAGGAGGGTTGCGGATGAATCTTGAAAAGACGAGTAACCAAGCCAAATAGTTCAAAATTTGAAAAACCAGGTCACAAGGCAAAAAACACAAGATTTACCAAAAAGTGAGCGCCTTAGCTAAAAGCAATTGAAACAAGTGAATAGATAAGAGGAGGATGACAAGGGATGAACTAGAATGATGAATTCAGGAGGCAGAATTGAGAAAAACAATTCTACAGGAGTCGCCGCGGGTGTAACACAGGCAACTAGTGCCGGTCAGCCACTAGCCGTAGCAACAGAGCAACGTCGTCGCGGAAGTACACGTCTTTCATGCGTCGGGATGATTTCAGGAGTTGTTGCAACTATGTGATAGGATTCAATGATGCACATACTTACAAAACAGAGACAACGCGACGTCGGCGCGACTGTTTAAATTTTTTCAGTGACGATCTTAAAAAACAATGAAAGGCAAAGAAAAACTCCCAACAAAGACCAGTCTATCATTATAGGGAACAAAGGGATTTCCTAGATTGACCCAGGTAACCCAGAAGGCTGATGGTTCAATCCAAATATCCAAAAGACATTGAATCAAAATCAATCAAAAGAAAACAAGAGAAAAACATAGGACATACTCCCCAGCAGAGTTGCTAACTTGTAATGCAGGAAAGTGTTCCCTCTGTGGACAGAGGCAACCCCTCTATCCCTAGAGTGGGTCTAGTCACAACAAAGACAAATCAACAATTGATTTCCTTAAACAGTCATTGTTGGAGGCCTACCTCAACCGATGATCGATGAAGTTCCATTGTGCTACTCCAACTTTCATTTCCTTCTCCTCAACGAGTGATCAACCTGAAACAATGTAAAGAAAATACAACAAAGCACATAATCGGAAAACAACAATGATCTATTTACTCACAAAGTCAAGAAGTCATGAGCTATCAAGTAAATTACATACAAGAAATAGGAAGTCATCATTGATTGTATTAATAATGAAATGAGAGCAAGCTTACAACCGAATATTGATGTCACAAGCCTTCTCGGAGGATCCAGCCAGTATGTTTCTCAAGCATTCACTTTTCAATGATGAAATTCTCAACATACAATGTCTCTCTCTCACTCATAAGCTTTAACACAAAGTTAAGGGCACTCCACAACCTTCCACAAGTTATCAACAATCTCACACTTGTCACACCCACACCAACTATCTATCAAACTCAAAAGCACTAACAACATTGCTCAACCAAAGGGCATGCTAACTAGCTGATCATATCAAAGGTGAGTGCTTAAATAGGAGAAGGAGTCTCCATGAAAGGTGGAAGAGAGAGCTCATCCTCAAGTAAGGTAGCACAAATGACAGAACTACAATACCAGAGGAGGAAAGGTGACACAAACTATGCCAACAACCAGGTCTGGAGACATCAAGAAGGCTGACTATTGAAACGAATTCACCCAATCTGGATCGTCGCGGGATATAAACTAATAACTCACGACTGCATCGCAGGAGGCAATGCACACAGACCCTTCGTCGCAAGACACAACTGATAACCTCGCATTGGTTCTAGAAACTCGACTATCGTGAGAAACAGATGTACACCTGCGACGGAGTTGCGATGAAACCGTTATGGACATGGGAACGTCACATATATTAAGGGTTACTAGCGACGAGGCAGAAACTTAAGGGATAAGGGTCATGTGCAACAACAAAGAGAATTTGCTTAATCTTCTTGTATCAGTGGGAAGATATGAACATGTTAATTTGACACATGAAATAGTAGAAGGACTGAAATGAAGATAGTGACAAATTACTGTGTAATAAGAATGTACTTGACCTAGAAGAAAATCAACTTGAGCATGAAACCCATGTTTGAATTTTTTTATTTTTTTTACATAATATATACATAATTCATGAATACAATGACAATTATGAAGACAAAAATGTTAAATTGTACTAATAAAATCCTTCATTTGGCTTTTTCCTTAGTTAAATGGAGAAATTGGAATTTCCGCATTAGTGGGATGACTTGAGTTGTGGTTAATAGGAGTGACATGGAAAAGTTACTCAGTTAAGTCAGTCAATTCAGTTTTGTTGGCAAGAAGTAGAGTTGTGCATGAGTTGATCGGTAAGATCTATAAACTTAGTGGAGTTATAGTTAGTGAAACTCAATTATTCTGGAGCTCTAGTCATAACCAGAGTCAACATGATTTTAATTGAGTATTTGTAACTGTTGTTAACTCACTGATATCTTAGTTAACTAGTAATTTTCTAAAAATAACCCTATTCATGCATGCAATTCGATTTGCCTAGTTGAGTGGAGGGAAAAGGTATAAATTTAGTATATTATTGAGTGTATTGAATTTTCATGTAGCGGGTGAGGAATTTTCTTGGGATTACACAAGAAAATAGGAGCTATTCCTATTCTTTAGGGTTCAGGATGGATCTATCCTGATGATGAACCACAGAGTTGGTTCGAATGTTGAATACAACAAATATGATTGCTATGACTCTGGAATATCACACCACACAAAATATAGATCGTAGAAGCCCCAAATCAATCAAATAGGAGCTATTCATATTCTTTAGGGCCAGGAATTGCGCAAGGAAATACAAGGAAGGATGATTCCTATTTTCCTTAGTATTGGGTAGAGCTTTCTTAGGAAGAAGAGATCAGTATTGCAATCCAGGTTGAGCTTCAAGGATTGAAGTGGTCATTATAATAGATCATTTTTATAATCCCGTATAATACAAAAAGAGGAGGGGTTTTTCCAAGTGAAAAAAAGTATATTCACTGTGATTGAATGATTGTGTGTGTTTTTATTGTATGTTTTCCCTTTTGCAAATTGAGTAGAAAAAATTTGTGTCTATTTTTTTCAATCATAATTCATTAGCAGTTGTAAATTTCTAGTTATTTCTACATAAATCTATTTACATTTTCCAGCACTCCCTCTTAACTAGGGAGGTATTCATAATTGTAGAACTGATACAAGTCTATTCTCGAACTAAAGAGTTTTCATAATAAGAGTCGAATTGGTAAGCCATTTTTTTAGCATCAACATCATGACCAACAATGTCAACATAGTAAGGCCTTAACCTGAAATCACTTCTCATATCAGAGCATAATGTTAGGAGGTTTTACGTGAGATACCACACTACCTATTCAAGGTACATACCCCATCCACTAGGTATGTCCTTTTTGGACTAATCTTAGGTTGGGTTCCCAGTCATCAAAGAATATAGATCCACTTTGACCACTCTTGTCTTGCATATCTTTCCAATCCTGAAAGAGTGTCGACCAATAAGAATACTTCCTATCTTGGATTCTTTGTCCTCAAGTAGTATTAATCTTATATGATTATCCAATCCTCTTTTCTCCATTCTCCCTCCATGGCCTTCACTTAGGCGTATGGTTGTTAGTCCTGGTCTAGTGCATGACACATGAAGAAGAGAATATGATGTGTAACATCACTCCCTCTCAACCAAGGAGGATATCCCAATTCCCACCTAATTAGGCAATAGATTCGTGCTTATTTTTCGACATATATGGATACTTATTACTCCCCCTATATCATAGAGGATATTCTTACAGTTCCTTTCAATTACGAAGTCATAACCATAGGCTCTCTAAATTGTCTTTATAAGTGTGTAAACTACAAGTTCTTCATGGATATCTTCAAGCAGTAGCTTCATGGCTCTTCCTTCCTTTTGCATCTCATCATATTGGGCTTATTTCTTTCTTGATATTATGGATCCATCTCCTTCCTTTATTCTTATGTCTGGGTTCAGGCCATCAACCTTCCATATCACTTTCCTCTAGTTACCATCAATGAAAAATAGAGTCAATCGTAGCTCCTTCTAAATATGAAAGTGATCTTCATGAACATCAAATCATCCTCTTATACTTCTACCTTTCAAATCTGTGATTATGTTGTAAACATATTGACTACATAACCCTTCAAGTATTGTTAAAATCATTCATTCAATTCACATGTCCTTTGAATCAAGTTCAACATCAATCGTTGAACTTGCCTCAACTGTCATTATGAATTTTGGAATATCCTTCTAGGTAGCAAAATAATATGTTAACCAGATAACCAATACCGATAAATATGAGAATCAGATTTAGCTTATTATGATCGCTCTTTCATCAAAGTATTTTCTTGGATCCTTTGAGATCGACCTTGTTTTGCATTATCCATCTCCATATTGTACAAGAATCCTTCTCCATGCATCCACTTTTGATCAAAGTGGCCATGGATCGAACTTGATTAACAAAATTCAATATCTTCCTTGTATTTTTCATTATTAACTACCTTTATTTTGTCTAGAGACTATCCTTGATGTTGATCAATATAATAAATTTACATGCAATCTTGTGTGAGAGCCTTGATATTTATCCATACCGAAGCATATCAAACTTATTCTTTCAAGCATAAAGTAATCACATGAAATACTTACCGAGCACATTTTTATAACCAACTCTTTTTGCAAGATTTGTGTAGATATGAACCCTACCCTAGACAAGAGTTACTTAAAACATGTATACCTATGCTTCCATAAAACCATCTAGCCATCATTTCTTAAATGAGTTTTCTTCTTATACCTATCAAAGATAGGTTTCTTTTCAAGAGGAGAAATACTTTAATTATGTCTTTCACACTGCAACTTGACCATTTGCATTCTTTCATCCTTCAAGAATATAGATTAGATGGAATATATACTAGTCATAATTTTTCTTCCAAGAACCTTCCTAAATGATGATTCATATAGGGTCTTGATTATCCCACTTTGCAAGATGACTACCTCTAAAAGTATGTTCGAAAATGATTAGATGAACTATAAACATGCAATATGGTTTCAATATTCTCATTCTTGTAAGCTCGATGATTTGCTTTCAAAGCAACTTCATTATGTAGATTCTAGTTTTACTAACATATGCTTCTTTCTATGATGCCATGCTTTTAAAAAACCAAGACTCTTCTAGATAATTCATCAATTCATGTTTCTCTAATTTATATTTAATAAAAGAAAGACAAATGACATAATGAACTTGATAGAGATGGAGATTCCTTCAATAGTAAAGATCCTTGTGATCTCCTAGAGAAGGAGCTTATTGGGATGGTGGAATTTTTTTCAAGTTTTGTTGATGTTGGACAAAGAGGATTTTTGTAACCCCATCTTCATAACAAACCTTGAATATTGAGTCAAATTAATAGGTAACACCTTTCACAGCCTGAGATAGTACAAGGGGGTGGGAGGGAGTGTTACATAAACAAAAGAATGCACTTTCCACCACTTTTTGTAGGAATATGGAAAACCATATGCTTCAATAAGGAATGACACAAGTTAGTTGAAACTTAAAAAAAGAAAAAAATTATAATGTAAGCAATGTTAAAGGAGAAACCAAATAAAATTTATCACAAGAATTAGAACGAGTATTGAGACAAAAAACTAGGTAGGGATTGTTAATGACACCTTATGGAGTTTGCAATCATTGAGTGGAACTACTATAACTACTAATAGGAAAAACACAATCATTATCTTGAGGATGAAAACCCTAAAAATCCTTGAGCATAATTTTCAATATTAGGTGTCTCTTACTTTATCTTGTAGCTCTAGGTCAGAAAATTATTTTCTCGCCATATTATGAAATTCTTCAACTCGCGAGCTAAACTACCCTTCCTGATTTCTTTCTTTTGCTAAAACAAGAAACAGACCTTCTATTTCATGTAAGAAAACAATTTACAATACATACAAACATCCACCACCCTCTGTGGACTAGGGAAAACCAAAAAGTTGCCCTACAGAATAAGACACTCCCACCCTGGAAAAGTACCCCCCTAACTCTATAAGTTTCATACAAAAAAGGAGAAACAGGAAAAGTTGGGCACATGAGCCATCCCCAAAAACCCGTGAAACCTACTCGTTAGCTAGTATCTTTGATTACTGCCGTTCAAAATATTCTCTTAATCTGACTTCGAAAATTCAAATTGCTTCTGAAAGAAGTAATGTATTTAACCTCCTGCGCCACGGAACCACTCTATCAATTCTGACCGTTGATCGGCTTTGCAAAAATGGACGGTTGTGATTAATATCACATGGTCGGATGGTGTCGAACTTTAAGGGTGATGGGGGTGGTTTTTGAATCCAACCTTCGACCACATGTCATGCTCTGTATGGTATCACTACGCATGCTCCAAAACCACTTTTTGTTGGAAAGTGATGCGATCCCCTGAAAACCGCTCAATTGGCTCTATTTTCACCCGACTGTGGAAATTAGGATGTTGAAGCCCCCATCTCCACTACCGATGGTTATTCCCTAAAGCTTTTTCATGGATTGAGGAAAACTTTTGCCTAACACCGGGGATTGAAGAAGAAGAGATAATCCAATCTGCCATAATTAACCAGGGCCAGCCTTTTACCTGTTTGACCAAAATGAGGGAAACCAACCAAGATCTGATCATCGAGACCTATCCTTTTTTGGTTTTTTTCTAGAACACTTCTTTATCCTTTTCCACTAGGTTGTGACTGCGGGCTTTTAAAATGTTTTGTGGTAGAGCTTGCCACCTCGTCGGAGTTCTGTTTTCCTTGCATCTAACACCTTGGTTGGCCAAGTAATCTTCCATATTGTTAGCCTCTCTGCGCACATGATTGAACCTGACAGAGTTAAGCCCTTGTAGGTGACCCTGAATTCTTTGGAAAACAAGGATCAATTTCTAGTGATGAGAGACTTTCTCTGGCTCTGAGCCACAATGAATTCTTTTTACCGAGTTGATAACTAACTCTGAGTCGGCTTCAATGATCACATTATGACAATCCTCCTGCTTCAAAAACTCCAGGCCTTGCTCCATCTCCATTAATTCTGCCATGTTATTGTTAGCTCTTCGTAAATGACAGTGGAAAAGTGAGACGATGTTACCTGCTTTGTCCCTTAGAACTCCCCCCTAGCCCGCTATACCAGGGTTACCCTTTGAGGCCCCATTGATTTTGTATTTCAAAAAGCCTATTGGAGGAGGTTGCTAGTACTCCTTTTTAGAAACCTCTTTATTAGATGTTTTGTTCTGGTCTGGTAGGATGATATCCTGCAATCCTAACAGCCTGAGAGTTCGAAGTTCAGTACCTAAGGGAGGAAGTTTGGGAATATTCCTGATTAAAGAGCTGACCGTTTCCTTGATCTACTTTAAGATCTGCTCAAACAGGTTAAGAGCATGACTCTTTTCCTCTTGGAAGATTCTCTTGTTCTTTTCTTTCCATATATTCCAAATAATAAAACTTGGCATGAGAGCCCAAGCTATGTTGAGAACTTCATTATCTGAAAAGTGTCTCCTCCATCTGATTAGGGTGTTTGTAATACTCTCTTTATCCCTATCCGACTGTTGAAAGATGTTGGTAAAAGCATCCCAAAGCTTGGAAGTGTAATTACAGTTGTTGAGAAGGTTTTCCCAATGTTTCCTCTTAGGCTTCATAGAGCTTGCAGATGGAAGGTCCTAACATGCCCCTCTTTCTAATGTTTTCCTAGGTCAAGATTTTCCTATGATGAACCAACCAAAAAAAGAGTTTGATTTTTATCCACACTTGGTGTCTCCAAAGGTTCATCTAGGTTCTATTTGGAGCTTGGGAAACCATCTCTAGGAGAATAATTTTTTCTTCCTTGATATTAAAGATGCCCTCGTTGTTGTTTCCCCATCTGAGTTGGTCCTGCCCATCTGAAACCAAGATCATCCTTTGATCCAACATTTTTCCAAGAAACTCGACCTTTGTTGTCAACATTCCATCATTCCTACATTCTATAATCTTCCATTTCATCCATTTTTCATTATTGTCGGTGTTATTCCAAAAATTTGTCACTCTTTTTAAACCTTGGGTATCAGTTTCATGTTTCAGGTTCAAAAAATCCTCTTCTAACCATCTTGGTTCTTGTCGCCATTTGTCCTCCCAGAAAAGAGCCAGGTCTCCTTCTCTGATTTCCCAAAAACTATTTCTTTGAAGTAAATCTCTGTTCGCCCAGGCTTTGTTCCAGATAGCTGAGCCTTTTATGTTTCCAGACATCCTAATGAGGTCAGTGTAATGCCAAGTGCTAGTATATTTTTCTTTCCATATGTTTTCCCATTGTGCCTTAGGATTTTTCACCCAACGCCACCAGAGTTTGGCTCCTAGCACTTTACTTAGGATCTCTTGGTCATCTAAGCCTAAGCCCTGATGATTCTTGGGTTTACAAATCTTTTCCCAAGAGACCAAGGCCCATTTTTTCCTAGTTTCCTCCCTGCCCCAAAGAAAGTCTCTTTGGATGTTTCTGAATTGCTGCAAGACTCCTATGGGGGCTGGTATTGCTGAAAGCACAAAAATTGGAATTGATTGGAGCACAACCTTTGTCAACACTAGTCTACCTGCCAGATTTAAAGATCTGCTCGTCCATTTTCTTACTTTAACCTGCATTTTGGGATCAAGGGTTCCCAAATGCTCTTGTGCAATGGTTTCACTATTAAAGGAACTCCTAAGTACTTTGAAGGGAGGGAATCCCTCTAGAAGCCTAAAATTCTGGAATGTTTCTCTGAATAGCAATATTGGTATTAAAGAAAAAAAATTTTGATTTGGAGAGGTTGACTTCCATACCTGAGGCCATGGCAAAGTCATTCAAAATTTGTTTGAATGCCCGAGCCTCTTTGACAGTGGGGATACCTTGTAACATGGTGTTATCTACAAATTGTTGATGTGTCAAAGCCTGACCATTCTCCTTCAGAGTGAGACCTTGAATTTTACCCATTACTCTGGCATGCTTGATAGCCCATCCTAGATCTTCCATCATGAGAATGAAGAGAAAGGGAGAAAGTGGGTCCCCCTGCCTCAGCCCTCTGGAAGGAATAAAAATCTCAGAAGGAGAGCCATTAACCAAAATTGAAAAGCTAGAAGAGGTGACCAGGGCCATTACCCATCCTACCCAGATGTGATCAAAACCAAAAGCCTTTAGCATATTCCTGATATTGGTCCATTTCATTTTGTCATAGGCTTTTGCTATGTCCAGTTGCAAGATCATACCAGATTTCCTTGTGCTGGTTAAAGAGTGAACCACTTCATGCGCTTGAATAATGTTATCCAGAATTTGTCTACCCTCAACATAACTAGATTGCTCCCCCAATATCAAAGAGGGGAGCAGAGGTTTTAGTCTGTTGGCTACAACCTTGGAAATAATTTTTTATACCACATTGCAAAGTGTTATGGGTCTATACCTATCTGGGGTCTAAGCATTTTCCTGTTTAGGGATTAGGGAGATGAAGGAGGTATTGAGCGCTCGCAAGATGGTTTTGTTCATCCTAGAGTCTTCCACCACATTCAAAATATCCTCTTTTACAACATTCTAGCAAGTTTTAAAGAAGTCTACATTAAAACCATCCGGGCCTGGTGCTTTGCCATTCTGCATGTCTTTAAGAACCTCACTGACCTCTTCTTCTGTCACTGGTCTGTTGAGATTGAAATTTTCCTCTCTAGTCACTAGCTTAGGTATATGCTTAATTACGTCCCTGATGAAATGTTCTCTATCTGGATTATTTTCCTCGGCTAATTCACGGAAGTGTTGAAACAACTTGGCCTCTATTTCTTCATGGGATTGAAGAAGTTGTCCATCCTCCTTTTCTAATGAAGATATTTTGTTGTGTGCTCTATTCGCCATGGTGGAATTGTGAAAAAATCTAGTTTTATGCTCCCCTTCTTTTAGCCATTGGACTCTAGACTTCTGTCTCCAAAAAATCTCCTCTCGTTTACACCAGTTCTCCCAATCTTGATGATATTTCGCCACTAGATCCTTCTTGTCTTTATCAAAACCTTCTAATATCATAGCTTGGTTGAGTACCTGCATTTTAATTTACACCAGTTTCTTTTCTACAAAAATATTTCCAAAATTCTTCTTATTCCATTCTTTAAGCCTTATTTTTATGTGCTTTAATCTTTTATGAAGCATGAACATTATAGTTCCCTAAATCTGTAGATCTTCTGCCAACCATTTCCCAATGTTAATAATGAAGTCTGGGTGTGAAAGCCAAATATTCTCAAATTTGAAAGGTCTATTCCAGGGGGTGCCTATACCCTAGATCTCCATTTCAATTGGCCAGTGATCTGAACCTCCCATTGGAAGAACACGAGTTGCCATTTCCTTATCTAAAATCATGAGATCCTTGGAGATAATGAATCTATCCAACCTAGATGATATCTGAGACTCTACTCCTCTCTTATTTTTCCAGGTGAAGAGTCCATTACTTGTATCCACATCCACTAGTTTCATGTTATCTGAAAAGATTTGAAAAGCTAAGGAGTCTTTACTAAGAGCTCTGGCGCCCCCTTTTTTTTTCTGAAAGTGATTTTATCATATTAAAATATCCTCCCATGATCCAGGGTATTCTGGCATGTCATTCCCTGAGATACGTTAGGGATTCTGTAAACTTGAGTTTGTCTTCTATTCTTTGAGGGCTATACACATTCGTAACTAGATAGGTACTCCTATCACCAACAGGCTGAATCACTACTGATAAATAATTCCTTGCAGCTTTGGAATCAATTAAATCAATTCTTTGGGGATTTCAGAGCGTGAGAATACCTCCTGCTGTATTCTCTGCTTTAACTTCTATATATTCATATTTATTGAGCCACTTGCTATGAAGTTGTCTTAACCTTTGAATGGAACATTTCATTTCCTGGATAAATATTATATCCGGAGCAGCCTGTTTCATTCTATTATTTAACAATGTCTACTTTCTTTTACTACCTAGACCTCTAATATTCAAAGAAATGAACGTCATCATTAAATATTTGTGAAGGAGTAGTTGGTGAGATCTTTCATCTTTCCTGAATCTATCATTAGCTTCCCACATTCCATCAATAGTTCATTTTGATTTTTTCTGCCTCTCTTTTTTCCTGGGTTTTTGGGTGCTAATCCCGGAGTAGATTTTATTGTCTTCACTCCTTCGTTACACAGCCTGTTCCTTTTTTTTCCTTCTCTAGACCCTTTTCCTAAGTTTTCCATAAATACAGCTGTTGTATTCTATTGAGCTCTTCCTAGGGTAACGATTCAACCCCCACAGATGTTCCTTGAATTAAGAATCCTTCCAGATCTAGGTTTTCTCTTTCTAGAATCTCCTATAGTTCCATCTCC
>APFE030221605.1:3752-28159 GCA_000404065.3 Pinus taeda
TGGCCACCACACTAGGGTTATGATCCATTGGATAGCCAAATTATCCTTGGAACAGGAGGTCTCATCACGAGCCGACCTAATCACTTTTGCTACATCCCAGTGAATGGCAGTGTGGTTATCTGGTTACCACGCCAACACACTGATCTCTTCTGTAGAACAACATTGGAACTCTCCATTTATAAATTGAGGATCCTGGCTCATATGGGTTAAAAAGCAACCCTGCCAAGGCTATGGACGCCTACTGGCAGTAGAGGCTATGCTTATGGTATTGAAGTTATATCTTATCGTCAGTTATTACTATAATACCCTTTTCTTATTCTTCCCTTTTATCAGAGAAGTTATTTCCTTCATTTTCCCTGTTTTGAACCTTTACGCATGAAAAATTATTTTCTGATCAATCGCATCCTTTTCAGCTAAGAACACAGTCAGTAAAGTATCTTTTTGGCATATTGTTGTTCTTTTTCTTTTTCACATAAATTATCATCAATCCAAAGTGTCCTATCTTTTATTCATAACTATCTTTACACACTTTGCTCTCATTATAACCATAACTCTCGCCGTCCTATCATTGATATGTGTACTCTGCTTCATTTACTGTTGTATTTTTCATTCTCTTGCCTTGCCCTCAGCACAACACCTCTCATATGCTTTATGGTCATGGAATTCATTTTCCAATTGGAGGGGGGAATGTATGCATTATGGGATTGCATGTGATATGATTACTGCACTCTGCCATAACTTGTTGATTTGATAAGTTTTTCTGATTGAAATTTTTGCATGCATCTTGATCTATTGCTATTTAAAACTAACACTATGGATTCAAGAACATTGTATGCAAAATAGTGATTTGTTTACAGCAGAACAACAAGTATGGGGCAGAACTTTATTCGCAGCATGACCACACTATTGCAACTAACAGAAGAGGCTCGAGCAACTCGCAAACGTGAAAAACTATTCAGACATGATGTTCTTGCCTGGATTCCACCTTTTGCATCACTTTCAGCACCAACTCTGCCTACATCAGCTTCAACAAATGCCAGTCCATATCTGTCATTCCAAATTTTTCTTTTTGAGGTAAAACTTGAGGTAAAATAGCATAATTTTCTGATTTGTTACAAATTTAGGAGAATTTCATGAAAATCCCTTTTGAGCCTTATTTATCATCATTCATTCCACATCTTTACCACTTCCCATTTTTCAGTGGCATATTATCTTTCCATTTAGGGGAGTGTTGCTTTCATTAATTTTTTTCTTATAACTATGTTCTCCATATTCTTTGTCATCCATTGCTATCTTTATTCATTCTCATCACCTCCGTTATTCCATGTTGTTTTACACCAAGCATAGCATTCAACAGCTGGTAGCAACCACCTCTATTTATTTTCTATCATTGCATGATGCCATGCTAATTTTTCAGAGAGGGGGAGGAATTACTACGCATGATGGATGTTTTTTTAACTTTCTTTCTCATTTAAGGCATACAATTTCAGCAAAGAAATTGATTTCCCTAATATTTTTAAGACTATGAACTCACTTCTTGTGATTTCTGGATAACACAGATGTACCATTAAAATACACAAACCCAGATCATTTCACGTTAAATTGGTTCATAAAATTTCGGAAATCATGCACTCTCACAGAAAACCATTTTGTTTATATATCATGATTCATGCATCAAAACGATCTGATTTTTGGATCATAGAAGCATTCATATATTACAAATCTGCTTGCAACATTTCAGCAAAAGTTGGTTTGTAGTTTTTGGGAAAATGGTTAATGAAGGTTGCTATCATTTATATCATATTTTGCTGCAACTTAATTGTTATGCCTTCATCAAGATTGCTAAAATTGAATATTCATTAATTGAGGAAGAATTCATTTGTTCTATCCATTTTATGGGCTGAGAGGAACAAATTTTATTGCTTGGTTAACACATGGGTTTTGTCTTTGGGTTGCATGAGGACATGCAACATATTCAGTTTTTGTTGCATGAGGACATGCAATATATTCGGTATGGGGGTGTGTTGGGCCATGAATATGACCACTTTGTAACACTTATTTCATCCATTTTTACTCTTCTCTATTATATCATTTGTTATAATTTATCATTTAAATCCATTTTATAAATGATTTATGCTCTTATGGATGAATATTATTTATCTTCCTTTATTTCTAGTAAATTGATAATTATGAATTATTTTATCAATGATAGTTTTATTAAATTGGTTATAACATTATTCGTCATTTTTAGCCTCTAAGGTAATTTCCAGATTGAAGATTTGGTCATTAAAAGTGCCAATTCAGAAATGCGCTGGAATAAGAAGTGACAGTTTTGCAGTTGAGATTCTGAGCAAATGAAGAAGAATATGGAAAATCTGGAACATGGGTTTTGTCCAGAACGGACCCAATTAACATTAATTAGGAACCGTTTGCCCAAATTTGACTTGTACTGAGATAAACACAGGGTTCTTTGAGCACGATTTTCTCAGATTTGCTGTTGTGGCCGTTTTCCAAATCTCAGCTGCAAAAGCCAAATTCGTCTTGCTCTTGTTGAAAGATAGATGAAAATATATCCTCTTGTTGATCAATTGGTTGGAAATAATCCAATTTTGTAATAATGATCATATTGTAATTATCACATTTGTAAGCACTCTCTGCTCTCTTTGTATTTAAATCAGAACAAAAATCAGAGAGGGGGAGACTTTGGGGATTTGAATGATGGAGAATTAAGGATTCAGAACTAGATATTCAAGAATGACGATGGAATATTCATGATAGGATATAATAGGAGGAAAAGGAGATTGCTGCATTACCATTGTAATTCTCAAGCTTTTGCTGTTGTAATGATTTCACAATTTGATGATTAATATATGATTTGGGAGTTGTTGCTCATTCTTCTCATCTGAAGTAGCCTAGTAGCGTCCGCTGGTGGCTAAGGGCCCAACCACTAGTGGATTACGTTGCTGCTGTGTATTATATCTTTCCAATTTCCGCCTTGTGATTGCCTGATTTAATTCTTGTTTCTTTGAATCGTATTGCCTAACAATATCATGTTTTTGCAGCGATCTCTTATAATATTTTATGAAATTGTTTTATTGCACAAGCTAAGATTGAATCGTGTGGTTGTTCTTTTCCATCATAAGAGAGATTATTATCCTTCTCAACGTATATTGTTATGCTGCTCATTTCAAATATAAAGCTTCGCTATTCTATTTCAATTATGGTTTCATTCCATTTGCTGTTCCATTTGATTGATATTCATTACAGATTGTTGTTCAATAGGATTGGTTATTCGATTCCTTTAATTCCAGTTTGCTGTCCATTTACTTTGCTGTTCATTTCTATTGGTTAATTGCAAGAGTTTCCTTTCAAAGCGTTTTCCTAGTTTACTTTTAATAGTAGCTTTAGTTCAATTTCGATTTCCTTTTAATTGCTTTAAAGCAAGACTGTCAACTGTAGAGAACATTGGTTATTACTTCCTCGTTACCAAATTGATTTTCTTATTCCGATTTGACTTCAATTGCATCAATTTCTAGAGGAATGAGTTATTGCTACTGTATCCTCGATTGATAGTTGTTTGAGTGAATGATTTGGTTTAGAACATTTGTTGTTTCATTTCCTGTGGTTTGTGTTATTAATTGTTTCGGGGTGAAGAACGGTCTGAGACTATAGTGGGCATTGAAATTTGCTGTCTGGTCGCCAGATCGATTATATGTTCCTTGATTACTTTTGGTTACATAAGTTTCCAAAGGGATGAGTTATTGTTACTGGACCCTTGACTGATACATTGCTTATTTTTCCGAATGAATGATTGAGGCTTCAAGGTATTTTGTTGTAAGGAGATTTTCTTTCAAGCATTCATTTACTTTTGGATTTTAAGCACTATACTACAAAACATTACTCTTGAGTAAATAGCCGCCTCAGAATGAGTACACTCTTGAAATAAAAAGTCGTCCCTGGGTTGACAATTAATGTGAGGTAATTAGGAGTTACAAAGACACATTTTTATCGCTCCACAAGCTGTCTGCTAATTGCAAGACTGTCGAGGTCTTTCTTAGGGAACTCTAAAGGTTGAGTTTGAGCATAGTGTCCCTGGTCATCACATCAATGGCATCCCCTAGATTAATCAGGGTGTGGGGGATTATGGTGCCATTGATGTGGACATCAACTAGAGGACTCCCAGTGTCCAAATATTTTGGACAGATTACTTGTCCCAACATTAGATCAGATAGTTTTCCTATGACATTGATAGTTGGGGCATCTCTCTTGTGCATGCCTGGGTGCCAGAAACACTTCTCTTTGATCATTTTTTTGTAGATTGGTACATCTTTGATGGCCTGGAGAA
This sequence comes from Pinus taeda, assembly GCA_000404065.3. Taxonomy (NCBI): domain Eukaryota; kingdom Viridiplantae; phylum Streptophyta; class Pinopsida; order Pinales; family Pinaceae; genus Pinus; species Pinus taeda. Next base: position 8,098 of record APFE030221605.1, read on the forward strand.
GTGGTATTTTTACACACAACTGTTTAAGTTCTACCAGAAGTTCAGTCTCCTCTGGGTTTCGTTTCGTGGTTACAGTTAGTCTCTCAAGAAAGGATGGACTGGCTTTGGTTTCACTTTCCTGTTTCTCTTCCTCATCCTCCTTAAGATGAGGTTGGCTATCTGGGAGGACCTTCCCAGATCATAGGTTGATCTCCTGAATCTCCACAACATACGTATGGCATGTTGTCTCTCTAGTATATAATTTTTGGGCCTGTTTGTTGTTAGGTTTCGTGTTTGGTTGAGCGGGCATCTAAGGTTGTCTTGGAAGAGTAAGAGATAATGGTTGTGGTTGAGCAGGTGGTGGAGGAAAAATAGTGGGAGGAGAGTTGTATTGGGGCCTCCACCCCTGCTAAGGTGCATTCCACTGAAGTTGTGGTTGAACATGAGAATGAAACGAATGAGTAGCAGGTTGAGTATGGTATTGAGATGGATAAGACCAAGGAGGGGGTGCGAACTAGGAAGGGTGAGTAGGGGGACCTCAAGAAGGTATGTGAGTGGATTGGTTGGGGTTGTAATAAGTTTGGGATGTCCCTTGCATCCCCTGCTAGTAAGGTTTGGATCCATGCGCCCTCCTTTGGTTGAGGAAGTAGAGTGGTTCAGTGGCTCCTTCGGCCCCTTGGTACATAGCTTTAAGTCCGAGTAAGGTTGGGCACTGGTTTGTAGGGTGGTCTTCCTCACAAACGAAACATAACTCTACTAAGTGTAATGGGCACTCATTCTTAGGATGCTTCCTTATGCATCTGGGACAAAAGATGGCCAAAGCCCTCTCAGCTTCCTCTTTCTTCTGTTGGATTCAGAAAGTATCCAGTTGCATGACAATAGTCTGTCTCACCTCACTTTTAAGGTCTTCCATCTGATTTGTAAACTCATGTTTGGAGAAGGTGGCTTTAGCTGAAAGTTGATTCCCCCTACCTCTTTTCTAGGCTGCCCTATAATGGTTTCTAAACACAGTCTTTATGTCATCATAAGTTTGTTGGTAGATGTCTCCTCCAGCTAGCAAATGGAGGGTATCTAGAAGGTCTTCAGGGACTCCTCAGAGCAGAACCAACTTTAAATATTTGGGGTCAAGTGTGCACCTGTCCCTTTTATAACTAAGTTGGAACCTTTCTCCATAGTCTTCTAAAGATTCATCACTTCCCATGATCATCTGAAAGATTTCTCCCTTCGTCTCCTCTAATATACAATAGTCCTGGTATTTGTTGTTAAAGGCTTGCTGCATTTGAGCCGAAGTTGTGATACTGTTTCTAGGTAACCCCAAGAACCAGCATAGTGCTACATCCTTGAAGGTAGAGAGAAAGAGTTTCAACTTTTGCTCGTCTTCGGCATAGTCATAAGTTTGACAAAGGACAACAAACTAAAACAAGAAGGCATCAGGGTCTTCAGTGGTCAATCCATGGAAGTGAGGTAAGATTGAGGGACTTATGTTTTTCATTTTTGTGTCCCCATTGGTCTCTCAGATGAGAAAGGCACCTTCTATTCTCTCCTCATCTCCTATACCATTTTTGTATTCAACCATGGTCTTAGGAGGAATGTTTTCTTGCTCTTCTTCTATTATAGGATCTTCGTATATCTCTAGAGGTTGACCTATAGGTTCTTCTGGATCACTGCCACCGAAGAAGAGAGAAGGGTGGCTCAGTGATGTGGTGGGGGTGTTGGGTAAGAATTTTCTTGTATTGTCTCTGTTCCTACAAGGCATGAAATGAAATATTTTTGGTTGATTTTTGTGTTTTTTCTGCTTGTACCTGCAAAACTGAAATAGATTGAACTGCAACTAACTAAAATCTATCTTGCTGAAATGAAAATGCAGAATTGAAATGAAAGCAGGAAAGGACTAAGCTATTTTGCTGAAATGAAATTGCAGAATTGGAATGAAAGTAGGAAATGACTAATCTATGTTGCTGAAATGAAATTGTAGAATTGAAATGCTAAGCTATGCTTGCAGAATTGAAATTACAGAATTGAAATTCTAATCTACGCTTGCAGAATTGAAATGCTAGTCTAGGAAAGTAGGAAAGTCTAATCTACTTTTTCAGAAATGAAATTACAAAATGGAAATGAAACAACTACTCTACTCTTGTTGAAATAAACTACTTAGCAGAAGGTTGTAACAGAAAATAGAAGAAAAGTAGCAATCACAAATACTATGACGCTTCCCCAGAAATGGCGCCAAAAGGATGGTGGGCTCTAGTATTGCAGCAATGATGCTGTGACTCCTGGGACTCCCTTCTTTACTTTTATCAACCCGATTGTTCGTAACAAACTTGGAAGCGACGGTGCTATATGCACAAGTACTAGCTCTTGCCGCAGGCTATCACTTAATCAGCTGGCACAAGTCCACTAGGAGCTTAAGCCAACTTCTATGAGCTCTTAGAAGAATATTTTAATTGTGATGGATGAAAGCTAACTCAAAGGAGGCCAATCTACTTGCAGAAAGAAGCTGAAAGCTGAAAAGCAATGCAAACCCTAGCAAACCCTAATTTTACCTACTAACCCTACTGGTGCAAGAAAAGAGATGAGAGCTACAGAAATGGATGCCATTGATTCTTGAAGAGGTAAAATGCATGTGAATAAGCTACTTTTGAGGTGGAATCTGAAAAGAACATCTTTCTTGTATTTTTGAGTAATTTTGCAAAATTATTATGCATGTGCTTTAATTGTTTTTGGCTGTGCAGAGGTTGATTGGCGAAAGGAAATGGAGTGGGCACTTGCAGGAGGTTGGGAAGGTGAGAAGAGGGCCTAAGGGGTCCTAGTACCTTTCCAGAGAAATTCACAGTGTTCAGATCTTGAAAAACGGCTCATGTGAACTTCTACAGGAAGGTTGCAGGGGTTCTACAGGATGTTCTACAAGAAACGCTGAGAGAGCATTTTAGCAGGTTGATGGAGGAAAAATGGTGGGAAAGTGAGAATGGAGGATGGATGAGGATGTGAAGAGGTCTAAGACCTAGTAAAGGAAGCTAAGGAGGGATGAAGGTAATTGGATTTGTTCAAGGATGGGTAGAGCTGTGTTGCACAAAAATGTGGAAATTAGGTCAAGTTGGAAAAGTGTGGCGAATGAAGGGAAGGAATCTGGAATTAGGGGTTGGAGCAGGTGGTATGATGGAGGAAGGATAGATAGGGAGGTATTAAAGATGCTCTGCACACTATTTCTAAAAACTAATCGAAGAAAGACTATAAAAAACTAGAGATCTATCTACTTTGACCTAATCCGACCTAGAAACCAGAAACATGATGAGTAGAAGTTTATAGATAGGAAATCATGCAAGATAACTATGGAAACTAAGAAAGAACATATCTAAACATGCAAGCACAACTCGTATCAACTTTTCCAACTCGAAATCTAACACTAGCAATTGCATTGAGAGGAAAAAACAATGTTTTTGTGGCAGCAAGAACGCCTTGGTCTCAGCTCATGGTCCAAAGGAGGGAGAGGTGAGATCAAGGGTTTCTTGATGGCCTTTTTGAAGATCTTTTCTATTACCAACCTATAAAATCAACCTGAAGTAGAAAAATCTATCTTAATCATTAGAAACAACCTAAGTAACAAAGCAAGATCTTAACCTAAATAGCAGAAGTTATTCTATGAATGCAAAGAAAACACATAATAGTAGAGAAAGGAGGTATTGGCACTTGGGTTGGGCCCAACCCCAAGAGTTATAGCCTCCTGAGAAAAGGTCAGAGCTGGTGCAAAGTGAAATTTATCTCGATTACTCAAAAAATAACCATGTCACAAAAATGATGACAGCAAAATCTCGAAAATGAGCTGAAAGGTAGAGCAACACTAAAGTGTGAAATACAACTGTTTAAGAGCTAAACTACCAAGGCTTGAAGCCCTCCAAGTTATGCATCATGAGTACCTCCAACAACCCTTCTTAACTTGAGGGGCTTGGCTACTCAAAACTGCAAGTAATCAGCCACTTCACAAAAGCTGCTCGGTCGCCCTTGGAAATCATTTTTGGTGGGTTGTGTAACTCCGAGCTGATGGTGGAGAACTCAAGGAAGGGGCCATTTAGTGTAGGAGACACCCTTCCTACTACTCCTCAGCCTTGTTCCCTCGTATTTGGCTATTAAATAGCTCATAAATGCTTGACCTTCGTCCAAGAGATGTCCAAAAATCTGCAAATAGCACGTATTAGACTTTATGCTCAAGTGACTATTCTCATTCATTCAATTAACATACAAATATTCAAAAGCATGCATAAAATATGAAGAATGGTGGATTAATCGAGAATAATAGGAAAAATGAGCCAAATAAGTTACCCATTTTTGGGGCTCATCATCTGTTCTAGTAGTGCGCTTTCAAATTTTCTCAAGAATTCATCCACTGCTGTCAATCCATCATATGTCGGTAGCTCTCGTGCCTCTCCTATCATGGAACACAATGATATAATCTTCATGTTCCAATTCATCGTTGTCACTTGCTGCAATGGATATATCCAACGCTCTACTTCTTCATCTAAATCTGAAGTGCAGGAGCTTTTGCGCTCCCACGAGATTCTTCCATTTGTAGTTGGATTCACCAATCGTGGTCTCACGCAGTTATCTTGTAAATACAATCAAGATCATTTTCATGCACTGGTTCAGTGTAGCGAAATCCTTTGGCCGGGTCCAGTGGGACTACTATGCATAGAAACTTTTTCTCAAAGATCATTTTGCGCTTCTTTAGCTTGATGACTTCATTCATATCGGTGGCCCAATCTATTACTAACAATGCGGGATAGGGATTGCTATCATCGACAATCTCTATCACTTCAAAATCCATCTGTGTGCTCTTGCCTTCAATATTAATTGTTACCACTTGCAATCTTTCCATGGGAGAAATCTTCTATTGGTTCTCCATTTGTAATTGAAAAGGGGACCACTGTAACGCGGGCCTGCCCATACGTTCCCATGTTTGTTTTGGTAATACGTTTCCGTCAAAACCCAGGTCCACGATTATCTAATCCATTTCATATTCCCTAATTTGTGGAGTCAACCTCATCTCTCTTCCAGTGCGCAATGCATGCTTCCCCAATTTCCAGACGACGTGTTGTTCCCCTGATCCCACACACCTGGTGATCAGTTCCTATAGTCCTTTAACCACCTTGTTGTTGTGCAACAATTTCATGCATGTCTCTATAAAGGTAGTAAGCATCAAAGGATCCATTCCTAACTGTGGTTGATCCTTACTACCTGAATTGGAGGCCTCCGTGAAGCTCTTATTAGCTTCCATGAATGTCTCCTTTATGCGTTCTAAGTCAAACTCAAGTTCCTTTGCAGGAGCCTTGCGAACCCATGTATTTTCCTCTGGCTGCTCCCCCTTATCCTCCCCCATGGTCACATTGCTTCTAAGCATGATGTTCACATTTAGGTCTTCTTCGCATGGTTCAGACCACATCATTTGTATATTCTGAGTCAGAGGAGGCTGGAATATGCCTTTTCCACATATCTGAGTGATCAACGTAGGCCAATCTATTGTTTCATGATCAAACTGAGCACAATATGAATAGGATATCCTCCTCAGGCTGGTACAATCGCAGGCATAGTGCCCTGGTCCTCCGCAATTGTAACAAATTAACTGTCAACATCCCCTTCCTAGTCCCATTCCTCCTCTTCCTTGACGTCGCCCCTATAATCCATCACACACCATCCCCGCAGCTGCGTCGAAAGCCCACTTTTCTATCTACATCCTATAGGCTAGGGTCAAATCCATCATTAGCTCGTAGCTGCGACAAGTGTGCTCATCGTGGCCTACTAACCTGCAAAAATTACAAAACAACTGCTGGGGTATCTGTGTATACTTCTGTAACAAATGACAATTATCCATCGTGTGTTTTCCTCCTATCTGACAAATTGCACACCATAACGTGGGTGTCACACTCAGCCCTTCCTATGCCTTTGGTCTTAATAGCATTGGTCCTCGTCCTGCCAACTAGCTTGCAAACATTAGAGAGTGATCCTTGTCATGGCCCTGGCCTTTGCATTTTATGCACCATACTTCCTCGCGCACCTCTAGCCACGGTCCCCTATCCTGCTTTAATTCACCTTCCAACCTGGCCCATGGGCATTCCTCAATTAACCTCGTGACAGTCAGTGCCGCGTGATCTTACTTATGTAGTGCGCTCCTTTGGTTACTTTGTTTCGTAAGGTGCGGTTGCAGCCATGTTAGCAGGGCCACAAATTCTCAGTGACTAGCTTCTAATGCAGTAGTATGGTTGCTTATATCTTATCCTGTCATTCTTAGTTTATCAATGTGACACGTTTATGCAATTTGTTTTTCTAGTTTGTGGATTTCTGCGTCCATTAACATGCTTTTCTTCCTTAGTCGTACCTGATCTTCTTGGCGTTCACGAAGTTTAAGGTTTCCTCACCGAGTGGCTTCCCGTAACTACATAATTCCTTCATCTGGGTCCTCGCGAGCCGTCCGAACTGGGAGAGCTATTGTGTGTGGATTCCTTTCTTCCAAAATTATGGTCTCGACTCTGCTCCTTAGCTTTGTAATCATCTCCACGCTCAAGTTTTTTCACACGGCCCTATAGGCCCATCGCACCGCTAGTACGCACAGGTCCCAATCAGTTCATCTCGCCTAGTGAACCCTGTTCAAGACTGCATGTACCCTATTGAATACTTTAACATGGAACGTTTGTGGTGCGTGTTTCCCTTCCTGCTGCTGCATCCTATTCTAATTTTCGATCCTTAGTTTGGGGTGTGCTTGTGTGGACTACACAACACATGTTTGTACCCATCGACACAAGTGGGTGCGTAAGCTACTTCATCCTGGCTGCCCATCTCTCATTTGAAGCTGGGGGCTTCCAAATTGTAGGTGCATCATCCATGCTGCTCCTCAAATTTTTCTAGATGTGTACCCCACCATCGTGCGGGTGTTATGCGCAACGCCCATTTCAACGCATCGAACCGTTGTTGTTCCGGTACTGCGCTTTCAAATTTTCTCAAGAATTCATCCACCGCTATCAATCCATCATATGTCAGCAACTCTCATGCCTCTATTATCATGCATCGTAGTGATTTAATTATCATTTTGCAATTCAGTGTTGTCACTTCGTGCAACGGATTTTGCCAGCGCTCTACTTCTCTGTCTGAATCCAAAGTGCAGGAGCTTTTGCGCTCCCACAAGATCCTTCCATCTACTGTCGGATTCACCTAATCATGGTCTCATGTAGTAATCTTGTAAATACAATCAAGATCACCATCGCTTTCATCGTTGCGCACTGGTTTAGTGTAGTGTGCTCCTTCGGGCGGGTCCAGTGGGACTACTATGCGTAGCAACTTTTTCTCGAAGAGAATTTTGTGCTTCTTTAGATTGATGACTCCATTCATATCAGTGGCCTGATCTATTCCTAACAACGCAGGATATGGATTGTTGTCATCGAAAATCTCGATCACTTCAAAATTTGTCTTTGTGCTCGCACCTTCAATATCAATTGTTACCCCTTGCAACCTTCCCATGCGAAAAATATTATGTTAGTTCGCCATTTGTAATTGAATAGGGGACTACTATAACACTAGCCTTCCCATACATTCCCATGTTTGCTTCGGTAATACATTTGCATCAAAACCCAGGTCTAGGATTACCTGATCCATTTCATATTCCCCAATCTATGGAGTCAACCTCATCTCTCTTCCAGTGTGCAATGCATGCTTCCCCAATTTCCAGATGACGCGCGGTTCCCCTGACCCCGTGCACCTGGTGATCAGTTCCTGTAGTCCTTTAACTACCTTGTTGTCATGCAACAGTTTTATGCATGTCTCCAGAAAGGTAGTAAGCATCGAGGGATCCATTCCTAGGTATGGTTGATCCTTACTACCTGAAGTGGAGGCCTCCATGAAGCTCTTCTTAGCTTCCATGAACGTCTCATTTTCACGTTCTACATCAAACTCAGGTTCCTTTGCAGGAGCCTTGCGAACCCATGTATCTTCCTTTGGCTGCTTCCCCTTATCCTCCCCCATGGTCACACTACTTCTGAGCATCGTGTTCACATTTGGGTCTTCTTCGCGCTGTTTAGACCTCATAATTTGTATATTCTAAGTCGAAGGATGCTGGAATACCCCTTTTTGCGCATCTATATGATCAACGTAGGACAATTTATTGTTTCATGATCAAACTAAGCACAATACAAATAGGATATCCTCGCCGGGTTGGTACAATCATGGGCATAGTGCCCTGGTCCTCCACAATTGTAACAAATTAACTATCTGTGGTCCCTTCCTAGTCCCATTCCTCCTAATCCTCGACCTCGCCCCTGAAATCAAGCACGTACCATCCCTGCAGTTGGGTTGAGGGCTCGCGTTTCTATCTGCATCCTATAGGCTAGGGTTCGATCCATCATTAGCTTGTAGTTGTGACAAGTGCACTCATCGTTGCCTACCAACTTGTAGAAATTACAAAACAACTACTAGGGTGTCTGTGTATGCTTCTGTAACAAATGACAATTATCCATCTTGTGTTTTCCTCCTATTTGGCAGATCGCGCACCATAATGCAGGTGCCACACTCAGCCCTGCCTGTGCCTTTGGTCTTGATGGCATTGGCCCTCCTCCTACCAAGTAGTTTGTGTAGGTTTTAACCCCGTACAAAAATTACCTGCATACGAATTCTAAATCACAGGAAAAATAAAAATGCGAGCACATAAAACACATATACACAGAGATTTCCTGTTGGATCTCAAAACCGAGACTACCAGCTTGATTTTTCATTATATTCCTTTCAATGTTACAATACATATTTATACATGCTGAAGCATCCAATACCATGGACCGAAAAACCATCGCGTCCAAATCTATGGACCGAAAACCATAGGTAGGTTCACCCAACCTAATATAGGGTCCAACAGTTTGCGAACACTAGACAGTGATCCTTGTCATGGGCTTGGCCTTTTTAATTTATGCACAATACTTCCTCGCACGCCTCTAGCCATGGTGCCCTGTCCTGCTTCAAACATTGCATTTCCAGGCATCGATTTTGTAGTTGGGTGTGGATTTTTTGAACTCCCAACCTAGGGTCTTTTATCAGGGTCTCATGCAACCTCATCACCATTTCCAATGCTTCAGCCTAAGTAGAAATTTTTTGTTGTAGCAACACCGTCCTCAGGCACGGTGTTGGAGATGCCACAAACCATGCGCGATGTTGTCCGCTCCGTCAGCTTCATATTGGCTTCATGGATCATACTCTTCAGCCATTAATCCAAACCCCACGGAGTCTCACCCAAGAGCATTGCAATTTATTTAAACCTGATGATTGATTATGTTTTTGACTTTGGCTTGCTGAACTCCCCGTTGAGCGTGATCTGGATTTCTACTATCCTTGCATTTGGGTGGTAGTTAGAATGCTTGATATGCCATTTCAACACGTGATCCTACAGCGTGCTCACCAATGTAGCCTTCTTAATATTGTCATTTGTGACACCTTGCGCTTCCCATACTTCTCTTACCATGAACCAACACTGGTCTGGATCTTCATTCCCTACTCCTCTTAATACTGGTAGCTTGATTGTGCTCGCCATACTGAACTATGGGGGTGGTAGAGGTGGAGTGGGTGGAGATGGACGTGAGGGAGGTGAAGCAGGTGGTGGCATGGGTGGAAATGGTAACCACGAAATGTGCTACCTTATTAAATTGACCATGCTTCTTGGAGAGACATTAGCGAGCTCTTTCTCACTCTCTCGCGAAGGTGAAATTAAGGGACTTTTTTCTAATTCTTCACTACTTTTGTAGATCTTTCCACTCCGCGTTGTCCCAAACATTAATCTATTCGCATGACCCTCTTTTCACATAATAGAATCTTAATCCAAGTACTCAAAGCCTTAATATACTTACCTCGCAGTCCTTTGAGAAGGCGGCTTGCTGCTTCGTTGTAGCTCACGGTCGTGTCTACCACAAACTCAGTGATAAATCGCCCTATTATCTGATCGAGCCAATGGTCCACCGCTCACGTGAGCTTATCTTCTAATGCCTCTAGTCTGCGTACTAATTTCAGAGTCCACACTATTGGTTTGTCAAGATTACACCTGCCCTAGCTGTCAGCTAACTTCACGATCCACTCATACAACTCAGATAAAAAGGATGTAAAGAAAATTACATGGATTTCCATATGTGCTCCAACCACTTTTCCTTAGATACTTGCAGAGTTTTGTTTTCCTATGTCGCAAACTCATGAATCTTCTTGTCCAACCACTCTTCAATTTCCTTCTTTGTTGGGTTCCAGCAACACGACATCAGACATCCCTTAGGCAGATCTTGGTCCCAGCAACAGAACCATTTTGTTTGTGAGAATAATTTCGGCAAAATCACATAAAAAATCATTTTTCGAAGCGTTTCAAACCAACTGGTGTGGTTCATCGTCAGGACAATTTGAAGATCCAATCTGAGCGATAAGTTAAACAGGGACAGCAAGCCATTCCAACAGCTAAATTTTACTGAGTAACGGTTAAACAGGACCTCTAACGGCTAGGTTTGACCAGGCCCAAGGGGAGGGACCTAAATTTTATTTAATAATTTTATTTATCTATTTATTTTTATTATTATAATTATTATATATTATTTAATTATATTTATTAATATTAATATATTATTTACCATTATATAATATTAATATATTAAATAAATATTATTTATTTAAATTATTAGAATAATATAATGGTCAATACATTAATTATAACCACATTATTTTCGTTATTAAAGGTTAGATTTAAATCTAAAACTTAATTAAAATTAATTATTATTTTATTTATATATTAATAATATTATATTAATTAATTTATTAATATATATTATATTAATATATATTTACATATTTCATAACAATAATTTTTTTAATTATATTTAATTAATAATTATTAATCAATTAATATTACCGCTATATAATATTAATATCATTAATAAGTATTACTGTGGATTCTCGATCAATGATCAAAAAAGCACAAACCACAGATCTCAAAAACCAGTATTATTTAATTTAAATTATGGTAAATTATTATATATACCCATTATTTCATTATTAAAAATAAGATTTAAATCTAGAACTTAATTAAAACTAAGAAATTATATATAATTATTACTTATTCATTTATTTATTAGTATTAATATTAATATTACTATTATGATAAACTAATAAAAATATAAACTACTATCATATTATTAAGATATAGTAGTTAATAGTATTATCATTAATATTAACTTTTGGCTAATATTAATAGCTTATAATCTGAGTAATAAATTTTATTTTTTTAAAGGACTAGTATTATTATTACTGGGGCTATTATTGTATTATTTATAATAGTTCATGTTATAACTATTATCATACGGTTAATTTCATTTTCTAGGAAAAGGGTTCGAAAGATTCAAATATTATTATTTATATAATTCAAACTGGATTAAGGAAGGATAAGGGATAACACGAAACAAAAGAAAAGTAGTAATGAGGAGGCGAGCAAGATAGGGCTGGGATCTAGCAACTACTAATCTTCCAGCCATCATCCATATTAAGATGTTTAGGCCTTTTTTCGATTTCAAGGGCCTCTCTAAACTTCCGATGGTGAAACTGCGCAACTTTTGCAATGACACGAGCCTCTTCAATATAGACATGATGTTTAGTCTTCTTGGCATGTTCTGCAAGGGCCAAGGACTTGGCCCTTCCATGCTTTAAGTCTGCCGAATGCTCATTAATCCTTTGATTAATAGAGCGACCGATCTCACCAATGTATGGTGTCCCACAGGAACAGGGAATGACATAGATTCCCTTCATGTCTTTAGGTTCGATAGGATCTTTTACATATCTAAGGGAGCCACGGATGGTATTAAGAGGTCTAAACGTTGCGGGGACACTGTGCTTCTTCAGAATCCTGGCAATCTTGTCAGTGATTCCTTGGATGTAAGGTAGGTGAACCCCCATGACACGATCTTTAGGATCTTTTTGGATTGAAGGCTCCTTATGGGTCTTGAGGAAGGCTTTCTGACCCAGGTGTCTACTGTAACCATTTTTAACAAAGACATCTAGGAGATGAGCCTTCTCCTTTTCCAAGCTCTTTTCCTTAGATATTCTCACAGCATGGGTAGCAAGAGTGCTAAGAACACCGAACTTCTGAGCGAGGAAATGATGGGAGCTAGCGTGCAAATATTGATCCATATGAGTTTTCTTTCGAAAAACCTGGTGAGAAAAGGAACCATCCTCATTCTTAGAGATGAGAACATCCAGGAATGGAAGACATCCATTGACTTCCTTTTCCATAGTGAATTTAATGGCGGAGGACTGGTTATTGAGATGACAGAAGAAAATATCCAACTCAACATGACCATGAGGCCAAACGACACCTGTGTCATCTACAAATCTCTTCCATAGCTTCGGTAAGAGACAAGAGGAGGCCAAAGCTTTGGACTCAAAATCCTCCATAAAAAGATTAGTGACAACAAGGGACAAGGGGGAGCCCATGGCAACTCCGCAGGTTTGCTCATAGAACTCTCCTTCGAAGCTGAAAAAGGTGGAAGTAAGGCACAACTCAACCAACCGAGCGGTATGAGGGTCAGTAAGCTTGTTGATAACCTCCATGGCCTCATTGATGGGAATACAAGTGTATAGGGATACCATGTCGAAACTTACCAGAATTTCCTCGGGTTCAAGCTTAATTCTCTTAAGATCATCAATAAATGAGGCAAAGTCTTTGATGAAAGACTCTGTGCGACCAATTAAGGGTCTCAGCTTCAAGGCGAGGAATTTGGCAAGGAGGTAAGTAGGACCACGTATGTCATTTTTCCAAAATTATTCTCACAAACAAGATTATGGATCACAGAAGTCTGAACTCTTTAATAGAACCATTTGTTGGCTTCGTGGAGCTTGACCTAGGTTTATAAGTGATTTATCCAAATAAATCCCAAGACTAACGGCCCTTTCGGCAATAGTCTGTGGTGCGCGGACTGAGGTCTCACCCAAGGTAGTATGGGATGATGTTGGAACCAGGTTTCCACACCCTAGGGATGTCTTGATGAAGTTTCTGGAGATTCGAGGTCCGAATCTGCTCGCTTACACTGCTCCACGCAGCGTTCTATCCATTGCAACCTATGTTGTTGCCTTCACGTAGCTCTGTAAGGGGCGCAAATAAGGTACCACCCTAATCTCTATACTTACTACGCTATTATATTAGTGTATAACTTAAATTGTGTGAGCCCAATGTTCTTATTACTCATTTAACACACAGACAAGTACGTGTAACCATAGTATAAATGCATAAAGATAAACAGAAACAAAGATGCATAATATTCTAAATCAAACTTATCTTTATTATTTTTTAATTCCAATTACAGACCCAACTTTACCCCGCGCACACAACTATAGGGGCCTGCACACACAACTACAGACTCTACTAGACCTCTGCGCACTCAGTTGCAAAGCCTTTTCCTACTATTATGACCCAATGCACTTCAGATCTGACTCTTATGCTCTAATCACGCCTTCACATCTATATATTACTTCCTTTTCCACAAAAACTATCTTTACACTTAGAGCCTCACTCTATTTATACAATCCCATTGTCCACGGACCATGGGTAGGCAGACACAACTTTACATTAAATTTCATTATTTTAGGGTGGACAAACCTATGACTCAATTGTACACTTCGCGCTCCGCTCTCATACTTTGCAGAGCCTTTACATTACATTGACCAAAACTCGGGCTTTAAGCCCCAAAAACATGTTGTGGGGGATCGGCTGCTCAACAAATTTATATACACAACTTGGAATAAGTGAACCCATGTGTATACGTGCATTGCCCGAGACCAACCAGTGTATAGATCGACAATTTTTTACCTAAAACTGGGCAGCTCTTCAAAACATCAGAAAGACCCAGATCATAATATTCAGAGACAAAAAAATGCGTAAGTACTTAGATCTAGTCAATCCATGAGCATATGATATAATGGAAATTCATTTCTGGCCTCATGATCCTGATCCATCATTGTATTCATTGGTACATAGTTATTTATGATTTCTTAGATCTTATCCATCATCAAAATATCAGGTGCATACATAGTTTAGATCAAGCAAAGCATCAAAAATCCATAACATGCACATTTGTTTTAGACATAACTATTCATCATAATTCTATCACTTGCACACCTCACATAATTTTATCTTCACCACCTTATATAGTTTATCCCTTTTCCAATACCATGGGTCAAAACTACACTAGTGTCAATGGTCATATTTGATGGGATCAATATCTATTGTCATGCTCATTACTATGGGCCAATACCATGGTAAATACCGTTGGTATTTAGAATACCATGCTGCAGAAACCATACATGCCTTTTCTTCTTTAAATCTACATGTATATGCCACTTGGCTTAATAGAATCAGTATATACTTCTTCAACTTCCAACTTTATCATTCCTCTGCCTCTGAACTGCCATGCATTTTTCAAAACACTCTATCACATTTGTAAACACATCCTATTTGTACCTTCAACAAGTAGATTTTCATCAAGAGACAACTCATCAAGTAGGTTTCCATTCATCAAATAGGTTGTCATCAAGGAAAACTCATCAAGTAGGTTTGCATCAAGGACAACACCTAATTCATATTGACAACAATCTCTCCCTTTGAACTTGATGACAACGGCTTTCGTTTTTTGTCACCACAACCTATAGAAACCTGTTATATCAAATAACCATTATTCAAATGCTAAGATATTATCCCACTTTGACATCAAGGGAAAAGGGAATACCAAATCTCCGCTTTTGGATCTAATTTGCACTATACTATCCATGCTCCCCCCAACACATGTTGAATCTTTAGAAATATATTCAAATGAAGAACATGAATCTATAACTAAATTGAGTATGACCTTTCTATCACCAAGGACTCATAATTACATCAATCACCCAACCAAGTGGGGATACATATTTGACTCAACAACCCAACCAAGTGGGATTACACTTTTGACACTACCAAAAAAGTCCATACATGACTGAATATGACAATTACTACATCATAGGTTTGTTAGGACCCTACATTGTACCTTTTGGATCACATATTTTTCTACCATTTCACCCTTTTCCAATCCATATTTAAAGTCCATGCTATTACTTTAATCCATTTTTCCGAAGGTATACAATATTTCTTCTTATTACTATATGTTTAATTTATTTTACATATAATTACATTACCTTCATAGTTAATTGTTGATCGGATAGTTGTTGAAACAATTTTATCATTGTAGTCTATGTTGCTGAAACAGTCTGAAGACTGCAGGTTTATCATTACAGTTTATGCTGTTGAAACAATTTTATCATTGCAGTCTATGTTGCTGAAACATTCTGAAGACTGCAGGTTTATCATTACAGTTTATGCTATTGAAACAGTTAGAACAGTGCGCAAATCCCATTGTTGAAACAACCCGTGATTTGTTTTTTAGATTCGACAGCAACAAAAGGAGATCATCAAAGGAGCTGTTACACTGGCCGTAACAACTACATTCCAAAGTCGACATTATCACAACCATTGTAACAACATTATGTTAATGGAAGAATTAATTATCTTATTTTTGCATATCATGTTAAAGATAGGATTTATAATGTAATCAATTGTAATAGATGTATCCTCTTTAAAAAGAGGAGACATCAACATTAGAGGGACTACGGACAGACTGTGGGAAGGTCTAGCTGAAAGTAAAAGGACTGGAATCCTTTGTAATATGGTACATTGACAAATGAATAAAATATTGTTCTGAGCATTCCTTTCTAGTTCCTTTTTCTGGGGAATCTTGTGAGAAGGAAAGGGCCCATCTTCATCAAAAGATTCACCCATTAAATTCCTGTAGTGTGTTAAGTGTTATTTTCCATTCATACCTTGTTAAGTTCTATTTACTGAATTTTCTTATGCGTTATTGGAACTTTGCACTTATTGTTGAAACTCTGTTTTTCAATTGATTATTGCGTTACTTTCATAAATTCATTCAAAAATAATCAGTGAGTGTTTTAATTGGTAATCAAGTTTACAGAGTGAGTTTGTGAAGCATAGTAATAAGAAACAGGTGCTGAAGATTCCTACTTGGGGAATAGGGTCATGTTCTCTATTATAGCATAACTAGTCTTTTCCTCTGCACATTGATTTCTTTCCCAAAATTGTTCTTCTTAATGTAATCAAGGATTCTTTGATAATTGTACAAAGAAATTGTTCCTGCTAAAACTCAAAGTAGAGCTTCAATTTGTTTAAGGCAAGGTGTGATTAGTATATTTATTACTACAACTTTTTATTGCTTTTGAGATTGAGCATATACAGTGTGTAGTTGCCTTTGAAATAAACAGACTTCCCTGGGTTGGCAATTCATGCAGCACTTAGTTGTTTGAATTAAGAAGAAATTAAAGTGACCAACAAGGTCTACACTTGACCTTTACATCAAATGATATACATGAAATTTATAACAAGATCATGATACTTATAAGAAACTATCATACACCATATAGGATCTGCACCATAAACATATGTTAGTAGCATCAAGAACAACAACTTGTATATGTCCATCATCAATTTGCAAGATAAGTTACTATAGCTTTAATATTACCAACCTGTGACTAAGTATGTCACATATATATTTTCATATATATCTGCTATCAACTCATCCTCTTGAATTTATAAAGATCAACTTGCTCTTTTTATTTAGTAGAAAAAACCTTTCATAAAAAACATAGCCTTTCATGAATCAACTAAGCATATGCCATATCTCCAAGTAGTCATTTCTATATCTTCACAAAACGATTCACATCATATCACATGCATGTGAAAGAACCATAGTCATCATCCATGACCACAACATCATCATCAAATCATCGTAGTAAGAATTGCATGTTCTTTTTACAATAACCTTCAATATATCAAGACCTATTTCATTACTAGGGAGTTTTCTAACATCCCACATATCATAAGCATCAACCATGATAATCAACATATATGAGTAAAACGGACTTATAGATAAAACATAATGTCAACAATGCATTATTAAAAGCATAGAAAATGCTCCCCGTGAAACTGTGCCAATTGTTCACTGTCAGATCCGATAATTTCATATATCAGTAAGAATCTGCAAGACATCATCATCAACAATTTATGATGGCCAAAAGAACTTCTAAATAGCATCAACAGACTATAATCATCAACCATCAAAACAAAAAAGACAAATGATAATTGACTGAACCATATCAGACCCCTTTTCCTGAGTCTATCCCATTGTTTCTTCATCAAACCAAACTATACACACTTGTGTAGTCTAGAACTCACGTATACACACCACTTGTCTTCATAAGATCTACGCATAGAAATTGAAATGCTGAAATTTCACACTTTCATCTCCCCCTGAGTTTGTTCTGACTATTCCTAGCCCTAGAACTTTTACTGAAACATCAGATCCAAGAATAACATTACCATGAAATTTCTTCATGAGAGACTCCATTTTACTCTTATATTCAGTCATTTGATGAGAACATCCACTATCTATGTACCATTCATATTTGTCTTAGAATGAGCAGAGAGCAAGACCACACCTTATCTGATCTTCCTTTTCTTTCTTATTGGTAGATCCATGTTTTTTAGATTTCCTGATATCGATGTTCTTATTTTGTTTCTTACCATATTGTCTATGATGATCCATAGACATGTTTCTACATTCTTTATAACATCTTATATGTTTTGTATTCCTTCTATTGAAATCAATGTCTTTGTGACCAAACATATTGCAAGAAAAAATATCCTTTAAAGTACGTAGAAGCTGATGATCTTTATGTGAGATGGTTATTAGCTTGAAACATTATACTTATGTAGCTAGCTGTAACATGTCCAAAATTATGACATTTAGAAAATTCAAAATTATTGATGAGAGGAAAAAAATGATTAACACTTCTATAGTTAGGAGTAACTGATTAACTTTCAATATTTTCTTTCCTCGGTTGTTGATGGGGTTGACTTCTTATCTCCTTGTTGAGCATTTCATATTTTTCATTAGAATTCCTTACCTCAGCTTGTGAGCTAGATTCACCTTTAACAATTTCATGAAAACCAAGACCATATTTGATGGCAGGAGATCTTTGACTACTAAGAATATTATACAAAATCTTAGTACTATCTTGAAATCACAAAATTTTATCCTTTTCTTATAATTTACCTTTTAGGTATTTACCTCATAATGATATTGATTTTCCTTTTCTAGATACTCGTTCTTCATTATTTCTTCAACCATTCTTCCTTCCTCCACTTTTTTTAATTTGAGAATCGCATTTTCTTGTTCTTCAAATGGTTGAAGTACTCCATCCTGCTTATTTGATTTTTCAAGATCTTCTTTTAGAGAGACAACCTCAGCTTCAAGACCTTCATAGTTACTAGTTCTTTGTTTAAGTTCCTTGGTTGTTGTATCCTTTTCATTCACTTGATTTCTCAATGATGTTACTTCATCCCACAACCTTTGACATTGATCTTCCTTTTGCTTGTATTGCTTCCTTATTTTGTTTCCTTCCTCCAATTTGTTTTTTAACCTGGTAACCTCTTCTTTGTACATACATTCCCTTTTTCAAATAGATCTTGTTGATCTCTAATTTTACCTGTGAGGCTTTTAACTTATACTACTATGGTCATTATATTTCTTTCACTTTCACCCATAAGAGGAAATTCAATTGTTTCATTTTCATCTTCAATATTGCATGAACATGGAAAGGTATCAACAAAGGACCAAAAATCAGTACCCACTAATTCTTTTTCTTAATCATCTTCATTCTGAGGTGATTTTGAATCTCGATATTTTGTTCCATATAATAGCCAATTGTCTCTAACTCTGTCACTGTCTCTTTGAGATGTCTTCTTATTTTGAGGTACTTTATTCTTTTTCTTCTTTCCCAGTGTCTTGATGGATCTCCTTCAAGCAAGTTGTTTTATCTCCGAGAGACATCCTTGGATTTCTTCAAGAGCAATGCCTGGGCACATCTAAAATTGGTGTGTTTCAAATGATTTATAGGAAACTAGAGACAACACTTATGATATATAGATACATATGTACATAGGAAATATATTGGTTCATTAATCCAAACAAATGAAACATATATTTTTGATACTTCTTCACTAGTTCAGATCTTAGAAATAAACATAAAAATAGTGGAGGCCAAGAGCTTCAAGGTCTTACAGCTTAATAATCTTTTGTAGAGTGGGTGAGAGAGGATAAGGGAGAATATTAACCCATCACATATTCAACAAAAGGAGCTTAGAGAAGTGTTACAAGGAATAGTGTCCACTCGGATGCTGCTATTCCCACTAAGACTGGTAGTTATCTTAGAAACAAACAAGTAAAGTATACTTTTGCTTTCCTTTATGAAAATAGATAGGAGTGGAACAAAGGAGACCGACCTTAGTCTTGCGCTTGATTTCCTCTCCTTCCTGATAGAGCTTTTCCGCTTCTTCTTCGTCTGCTCAGCTTCAAAGAGCACCTGTGGAATCGTAGCAACATACTACTATCGAAGAACAAAGATCTATATTCATAAATAACACAGGACTAGATGTGTGTTAACCATACAAATGCATATATAAGTAAACATACAAGAATATGGAGGAAAACTTGAATAGCCTTATTAAGATGAAAAGTAGCAAGAGGATTACAACCATATGTTCTGACCTAGTGTCATCCTCCAGCTAGAGAGCCCTTCTTCACCTCAAGTAAAGCTTAGATCACCCAACATTATGAATATACACCAGAAAACCAACAACACTTCTCTACAAGATACAAGATTCCAGCGTCTGGATCTCTGTGGTGAGGGATCGATATATAGATGATCGTAGATAGATGAGTCATCTTTTGTGTTCTTGATTAGTGTCCTCTCTCTGATAGTTCCTGATTCCACTTGGAGATGGTGATCTCTTACTCATCCCTAGTCGAAAACCGAGAGGCAAGTGTCAGAGGGGAAGCTTCTAGAAGATTCCATGATCTTCCATCTCGCATTTTGTCCCTGCCATTTGTCCATTCCCGACCATTGCACCCTACAAAGGAGCCATTCAGTATGCATC
>APFE030221605.1:35269-49315 GCA_000404065.3 Pinus taeda
TGAAGAGGGAATTACCATTGTTTCCTTAATATTCTAAAAAGATCTGTATTGCAAAGGAAATACAGTCCCAAATTATAACATGCCATGTTTTCTCTAGAATTTCTGAACCTTTTCTATGTCTTTCTTTCCCCTATTTATCTGGAGGGGGGAGCAAGAAGCTACATTGAAAGAAAAATATCTATCTCCTAGATTCAGTTGTGAGGTCGACTAGGTGTATTAGTCGTGAATGGATCTGTAGCAAAAAAAATATTATAGAAATAAATGCCTCATGGGACGGAGGCATGTTATAGGACATATAAAATGAATATTAGTCGAAGAGAAGCATTAACTATCTTAGTTCCCATCCCGGTCATAACCACTGTTATAGATTGCAGTTGGCTTGTTGTATGGCCCTTTCCTACTACTCAGTTGGCTCCAATCACTTTCGTTTTTACTTCTTGAAGGCATTCCTCTATGGAGTAGGGGTTGGGTCACCTGTTAGTGCTGGTATTTGTGGTCCTTTGATGTGTAGAGGGATGAGGCTCCATACTGACCCATTAATCCTTCTCAGACCCTTGTACTACATCACTGTGCCTTGCTCTATTAAATTCTTCTAGCTATCATCCCATCTTCCCGTTAAACCTCTGTACTACACCATCAGTGTCTTGAAGTAGCAGGTAATATGCATTCCAGTGTAATAGAATGGACTTGCAGGTGCGGTCTTTTTATTCTCAAACAGGCAAAATGGGCATTTTTTATTCCCCCTTGAGCCCCTCATGTGACTTTCCTCATATGAATGGGGGTTGGAACCAGGGGCTGCGCCCTTAGGTGCTAGGGCCTTTAGACCCGTGTTTGGAGGCCTTTTCCTTTGTTATCACAAATCCCACATATTAGCGCTTTAACTTTACTTTACCATACTCTACCATTTTTCCAAGCGTGGGTCGACAGTTTGGATGCAAGATCCTTATGGACCATGCTGTAATAATTTATCGCATCCAAGGGGGAGTGCCACATATCACAATCACTTTGCACCATTTTCTTTAGCCTTTTTCCCCTTAACAAATGCGATTTTCGGTCTACGAGGTGACATCATCATTGCCACATGTCACCTTGTGAGTGGTGACATATGGCACCTAGAAATGGACCCATTCCACCCCTAAAAATAGTAAAACGGGATGACATGTGTCCTCTACCACGTCATCAACTATACCGTCATGTCACTTTCCATAATGCCACATGGAGGAGAGAGAAAGGGGGTCATCCCCCTTGGTTTTTTAGTCATTTCCTTTGTTAAATCATTTTAGCCCTCCCTCAATGATACAACACTATATCGCAAATTGGCTCCTGCAAAGTCTTTGAAGTGTTTAAAACCTGTGAATGTAACGAGCTGTAGGACTTCTGTGATGCAGGATTGTGCCACATGGAGGAGAGAGAAGGGAGGCAACCTGCTCATATTTTGTTTTCCTTTCCTATGTTAAAATTTTTCAACCCTCCCCCCATGATTTCTCATTAGATCACATATCACCCCCCAGCATGGTCTTTTAAATTAGAACCCCGGTAATCCATAGATATTGCGGGATTTTTGGACGCAGGGTTGTCGAGATGTGGGAACCCGCCATCTGTAGGAGAGAGGAGGATGGCGTCCCAGTCTTGTTTTGGCCCCGCTTTCTTGTGTTACACTGCTTTAGCCCTTGCCCGACAATACAATGTTATATTGCATATCAGCCCCCGGAAAAGTATGTTAAGTATGGAAACTGCCCATGTAACAATCCACAAGACCACTAGGATGCGGGAACCCACCAAGTAGAGGAGAGAGAAGGGGGGGTGGCTCGACTTTATTTTGCTGACCTTTCCTGCATTGAACTCTTTTGGCCCTCCCCGGTGGTATAGAAATTTGAGGTAAATTGGACCCCACACAGTCTTTGGGATTTGATGTGATTGTGGGTCTGCAGTGACAATTGATTTGCGAGGTTTTTCTCATACTTAGCCATTTTTCTTCATTTGCTGGGTTTTTCCATGGTAATATTCAAATTTCTTTAATTTTTTCTCTAGGAGTCCATTTCCAGACTCCTATACACCATTGGAAATTTTTTTCTGAGCATTAGGCATTGGATGGGGGATGATCAAGCTCCGAGATCTTCTATGTCCTGGGACAGTGGCTCCAAATTTCACTACTCTTGGGCAACCTTGACGAATTGAAATCCACATTGTAGTGAGTGACAACATTGGCTCCAACTGGGGATAATGCCTTGCTAGCAAGGTGTTGAGGATCTGCAGATCAGTAGCCTTTCCTTCCATTGGGCATGGAGTTATTCTTAAACAAAATATAATTCTATGAAAAATGACTTTTTGATAATAAACTAAAAAAATAATTAAAAATTTCAACGCACACCAGATATTTACAATGAGCAAGAGACAAATATCTCTAATTTTGAAAATAAAATTTTAGGAACTGACAATTTATTGGTAGTTCCTGTAGTTCACCATCCATGTTTTCAAGCTTGTAAGTGTTGTTTCCCCTCTCTTCTACAATCTTGAAGGGGCCTAACCATATCGGATCCAATTTACCATGCTTGCCCTTGTCTTCTTGCCTGACATCCCATCTGAGAACTAAATCCCCTTGCTGAAGAGGTTTGTCCTTAGCCTTCTTGTCAAACAAAGATTTCATCCTTTGTTGGTAGTTTGATATTTTGATCCCCACTTGCTCTCTATTCTCATGAAGCTCCACCAATTGATTTATTCTTCTAGTCAAGGCACTAGGCTCTTCCCTCGCTTCTTGCAGCAACTTGGCTACTGGCATTTCTTATTGGACAGGGAAGACAAAAACCTTGCCATA
The DNA here is from genome assembly GCA_000404065.3 of Pinus taeda. NCBI lineage: Eukaryota > Viridiplantae > Streptophyta > Pinopsida > Pinales > Pinaceae > Pinus > Pinus taeda. The sequence goes on from APFE030221605.1 coordinate 38,085, forward strand.
CACCATCTCAAAAGGATATTTCCTAGTGGATCTTTTGGGTGTTACATGGTTAGCCCAGAGAGAAAACTTTAGTTGAGAGTCACAGTTCCTTTGATTTTCAGTAATGATCTTCTTCAGAACTCTCACTACCGTTTTATTAGAAGAATCATCCAGGTCATTCCCTTGAGGGTAGTATGTAGTGGAGTGTCCAATAATGATGTTTAATTTGTGGAAGAAGTTGGTCAAATTGTCAGACTTGAAGACCTGTGCATTATCAGTGATGATTTTAAAAGGACACCGAAAGTGGGACAACATGTTCTCCTCCATGAATTTTATTACCATTGAATCAGTAGCATTCCTAGTTGGGATAGCCTCTAGCCACTTGGTAAATTAGTATGTGGCTGTTAAAATCCATTTGTGTTGGTTGCTAGATGGTGGGTTGACTTCTCTAATGAATTCTAATCCCCATTGTCTAAAGGGCTCCTCTACGTGCACAAGAAACAAGGGAAGAGAAGAAAACTTCTATCTTTCAGCAAACAACTGGCACTTTTGGCATGACGTGACCTAATAATACACATCTCCAAATAGTGTGGACCAGTAAAATCCTACCTCGATGATTTTTTGTGCTGTTTCCTTTCAATTGTAGTGTCCTCCACAGAACCCCCCTGGAAATCTTCAACCACTTCGTGAGTTTCTCCCTTAACCAAACACAATAGTAATGCCCCCATCAAGTCCTTCTAGTAGAGCATTCCATTAGATATAATGTATTTCTATGCCTACAATCTCAAACTCTAGTATTTAGATCTATCCTTTCCCAAGGGGAATATTAGGAATAAGAGGTAATGAACAATGTTCTTATACAAGTGCGATCTCTTATATTTGGAATAGATCTTCTACTTAGCCATTTTGATTTTTCTCTGTTATCCTTTGGGCTACCCTCCTCTGTGATCAAGCTTATTCCTAGATCTTGGTAGTTGGATTCAGACAAAATCTTGGCCAACCTCGGCCTTTGATAAGCTTGGTAGGCTTGATTTATATCTCATATTCCTTTATTTTGACTATCAATCTACCCCTCTTTCCTTTGTTGTCTCCTTGCACTAGATTGTCTTTGACTATAGTTGTTGCGACAAATGCTGTGATTTCAGATTGCAGTACATACATACGAAATGACTTCAATGCCTTGACCAATGCATAAGCCTGTTTCTCCAATATATCATACTTCAACTGAACGTTGATTAGGACTTTGATGAAAAAGGAAATGGGTTGCTCGCAACCATCTTTCATTTTCTGTAATGGTACAACAACAATGTTATGTGGAGAGGTGAAAGAAAAGATGTAGAAGGGAACTGAATAATCGGGGCTAACTAGCACTAGGGCCTCAGCTCCACTTAACTTTGTTCTCCTTCTTGAGCATATCTATCATACCTTTAACTATATCAACATAGTTGGGTACTAATCACCTTAGGAAATTTATCCTCCCCAAAAATGCTTGGACTTCTTTCTTGTCTCTAGGCAAGGGAATGAGGTTGATGCCTTTGATTCATTCAGGATCAATATTTACTCCTTCCTGCACTACTATGTGCCCTAACAGATTCTCCTCACTCAAGGTGAACTGAGAATTATTTGGATTTAGAGAGAGGCCATACCTTCTGCACTTCTTGAAAATGAGCTTTAAATGGAGGATATGCTCTTCATCAGTCTTAGAAAAGACTGTGATGTCATCTAAGTAAACTACCAAAAATTTATCTTGCTCGCCCATGAAAGATATGTCCATAGCTCTCTGGAATGTGGCTCCTACATTTATCAACCCAAATGGCATGTAGGCATACATGAAAGTCCCCCACGACTTGGTGAAATAAGCTTTTTTCTGGTCCTTAGGGTGGACTTCCACTTGGTTTTATGCTGAGAATTCATCCATCATGGACATCCTAGCTACACCCATTACCTTCTGCAATATATTATCCATCTTGGGCAGAGAGTAGTTGTCTTTTACGGATGCCCTATTTAAATTTTGGAAGTCCACACACAACCTTATCTCTCTATTCTTCTTCCGGATAGGGACCAAATTAGCCACCCACTCATAGTATCTTAGAGGGACTATGATCTTGGCCTACAACAACTTCCTTACCTCCTTTTCAATGGAGGTCATCCGAATTGGATCCATGAAGAATAATTAAAGGACCGTGACTGTATCAAAGCGGGACAGACTTCAAACAATTAAGAGCAGCAATCAGAAACACCTATGAACAGTGGCAGTTGGTAGCCAACACTGAACGATGAGGACCTCGATCAAAGCGCGTTGACCGATGCCCATGGAGACTATGTAGGAGGTGAAACTAGCCCCTGGTAAGCCCAAATTGGGAAAAGGAGGCAGTTTTTGATGCGCTAGGCAAAACCTCTTAAGAAGGAGAGGCCCCGAGTGCTCAGTTGCATGAGAGCTGGGTAAACTATGGGGGAAAAGGCTAAAGGCAAAGGCTGGACCCATGCTCCAAAGACCGACGATATCTATCGGGGGAACCCTTGGGCGGTAAGCAGATTTGGCAAAAACAGAGTGAGTCCACTCAGCACCAAATGCATGGCAAGCCGAGGAGAGAGAAAACCACTGTTCATCATGCACTAACAGTTGTGCAAGTTAACTGCGTGAAACATGCAAATGGCGTTGGATCTAGGTGCTCCAGATCTAATGGATGATATTGCGCCCGATGGGGAAATCAAACTTAATAGGGGATTAAGGTGTGATCTATAAGAATTTGAGGTCCAATTTAACCACCAAGGTGGCAGAGGACTCATTGCATGACGTAACCGAAGAATTGAATCGAAGAGGAAAAAGATGGTGCAATTTGCAGGAGGACAAGTGGCCACTCCCTGTGAGCTTGATGATGATGCCGAGATAGGGAACTCCAAGCGAAGCTACAATAGATGATACAACAGACGTGGTAGGGGAATTGAATAGCCATGAGCTAAAATGGCTTTAAAGCCATGAACAGATAAAGTAGAAGAGACCCCAAAGTCAGAAGACAGAGAAAACAAAGAAAAGACAATGAAGCAAAAAGTAGAAAGAAGACAGAGGGCCACGCTGACGAAAGGTAGTGCCAATCACTAGAGAGCTTGACAGATTCAATCCATCCCTACAAGGATCTATCAGGACTGAGCACCATATTGGGCTCCTTCCATTAAATACCAGAGAGGTCAAAGAGTTGGAAAGGAAAAGAGTCTGTGCACTCTAGTGGCTTGGGGAATCCAAGAACCACCCTACCAAGAAAATCTGTTTCAGGAGACTCATATTGAGCTCCTTCATTGTAATTCTTTGCTTAAGACACAATAAAAGAAGGCCACCACTAAGAGCTAGACTGGAGATGTAACCCTGGAGGATAGGGTGAACTCCTTATTAAATCTTGTGTTCTTATATTTAATTACTGTATTTCTCTACTGTTTTCCATTTCAAGTTTCTGTGTATTTGCAATCTAATCGATCCATTGCCTAAATAACATAGACACACACCAGCACATGAGTCTGTAATACCTTCATTCAAATAATTCTTAACTGAGATCACTCATAGGGTGATTTTCAGATCAAGTGGTATCAAAGCTTTAGGCTGTTAAGGTTAAACAAGCTTGTGTTGGTTTAGCTATTGAATGCTCACTAGATCAAAACTCAAATTAGTAGAAGGAGAGTTGGTCGAAACTAATCTTGAAATTGGGAGAGTCTATCCTTGGAAGACAATGTCAGAGGAAGGTTCTATGGGGATAGACCCTCAATTCATAGAAAGTTTCCTAGCTATAAAGTCCATGGTAGAAGAAATGTATAGGGACTTTAGAAAGCATAAGGATGAATATTCATCAAGCTCTAAACAAGACAAAGGAGAAGATGAATCACGTTTCCATGACCACTCAAAAGGAAAAGGGAAAGAGGAAAGCTTTCTCACACCTCCTAACATCCCTATGCATAACAAGAAAGCATCTTGGTAAAACTAGATGTTAAATTTGATTTTCCTATATATGATGGAGAGTTAAATGCAGAAAAATTAGACAATTGGATTAGACAAGTTGATGTTTATTGCAGATTACAGAACATAGAATCAGACAAGAGAAAGATTCATCTGGAAAGCCTACACCTAGGAGGCACTGCCTTGGTTTGGTGGGAAGGTAGAACCCAAGCTAATATGAAAAGACATGGCAAGACTATCTCTGTCTGGAGTGAATTTTTTTCTGCAATCAAAAAGAAATTCTATCAGTTGGCCTACATGCAACAAGCCATGATGAGTTGGCAAACTCTTCGGCAGTTGAAAGGGAAAAGTGTACAAGGGTACACTCAAGAATTTAGAAAGAGAGCATTGATTCTAGGAATCTCATTAGACTCACTAGAGACTCTTTTAAAGTACATTAGTGGTCTACGCAGCTACATGAGCCATACAATCCTCATGTTTAATCCCACTAGTATAGATGAGTATCTGTACAAGCTACTCATCTAGAAGCTAGAGGAAAGAATGGAAGTCTAGAAGTTGGGGGACCATCCCAACCCACTGCAAGCAAGGGAAAGGAGAAAAGAAAGCAAAAGTGGAAAGCAAGGAAGGCTAACACTTCACAGAGGAGCAAAGCTTCATGCACTCACTATAAAAAGGATGGGCATGATGATGAGCATTGATGGATTCTGCATCCAGAGTTGAGACCTAAGAAGTTTGAGGGCAAGAAGAAGAAGACTACTGCAACTATTCAGAAAGATTTGGGGCCAGAATTAGGAGATGAAACAACCATTGTAGACACAGGTATAAAAGGTAAGAATTCTGAAGCATCTACTAGTAATTCTACTCAATCTATTATTGTTGAAGAGAATGAGAGAAAAAGACATGAACTTTTCCATATTCGAGTTGTTTCCAAATATCAAAAGATTGATACTTTGTTTGATAGTGGCTCACAAGTAAATTTAATTTCTGAAGCAATTGTAAAGAAATTGGGATTGGCAACTACACCTCACAAGAAACCATACCCATTAGGATGGTTGAATGATAAAGCACAACTACAGTGACTAGACAGTGCAAACTCAAGTTTTCTTTTGGGTCAACATTTGTAGATGAGGTTTAGTTAGACATAATTCCTTTGGATATATGTGGAATTGTTTTAGGTAGTCCTTACTTGTATGACAGAAATGCTATTTTCTATAGTGATAAGAACAAGTATCTACTTGTTAAAGATGGAATCAAATACTTTGTAAGGGCTCATAAGCTCAAAAATAATTATACTCTTATAAACTCAAGGCATATTAAAAGAATGATAAATTCATGCAAACAATTCTTACTTATGGTTGTAAAGGAAAAGAAACCTGATAAAACCAATGGATTTGAGGGTTGTAATGCTAAACAACAAGCTGATATAGAAAAGGTTGTTTCAGAGTATGATGTCTTGTTTCAAGAACCTAAAGGTCTGCCACCCAAAAAGGAAATAGTACATGATATTATTTTGTAGCAAGATGTTTGATTTCCTAACATTGGAATGTATAGGTTGTCTACTTTAGAGCATGCTGAAATCAAGAAGCAGGTGCAGGAGTTTCTCAAGAAAGGGTTCATCAGGCCTGGCACATCACCATGTGGGTCACCAATCATTTTGGTGAAAAAGAAATATGGCTCATGGAGAATGTGCATTGACTACCGAGCACTGAATAATATAAAAATAAAAAATCGTTATCCCCTTCCTTGCATAGATGATATTTTAGATCAATTGAAGGAAGCTATTAATTTCACCAAGCTAGACTTGCATAGTGGATACCATCAGGTCAGATTTGCAGAACAAGATGCGTGGAAGACTGCTTTCAAAACAATGTAGGGATTGTATGAGTGTCTGGTTATGCCTATTGTCTTAACTAATGCTCCTGCTACTTTCATGAGATTAATGAATGATGTACTGAAACCTTTTCTTGATTATTTTGTTATTGTGTATATGGATGATATTCTGATTTTTAGTACAATGTGGGAGGAACACTTAAAGCATGTTAAACAAACATTAGATGTTTTGAAAAGAGAAAAACTTCACGTTAAACTCTCAAAATGTATATTTGGAAAAACATCTCTAAATTATTTGGGTCATATAGTAGGGGGTGTTGAATTTAAAATAGATCCCTCTAAAGTAGTAGTCATTGTAAACTGGCCTAAACCCAAGTCTGCTACAGAAGTGAGAAGCTTCTTAGGAGTAGCACAGTATTGGAGGAAGTTCATTTCTAACTTTTCCTCGATTGCAACTCCTTTACGTGCTTTAACAAGATTGAACAAGGTGTTTTAGTGGGGAGGCAAACACCAGAAAGCCTTCAACACCTTGAAAAAAAAGATTAGTACAACATCTATACTAGCACTGCCTAATCTGCAAAGACCATTTGAGATCCAAACAGATTCTAGTGACTATGCCATGGGAGCAATGTTGACACAACACAGTGAACCCATATGTTATCATTCTGAGACTTTTAATCCTGCAGTAGTTAAATATCATACATATGAAAAGGAATTGTATGCATTAGTTCAGAGTGTGAAAAAGTGGAAACATTACTTAATGGGCAAAGAGACAGTAATACACACTGATCATCAACCACTTCAATATCTACGCTCCCAAACTAAGTTGCAGCAATCAAGACACTACAGATGGATGGGTTTTCTACTATAGTTTCATTTAGTCATCAGGTATAAAAAGGGCATACATAACAAAGTTGCAGACATGTTATCTAGACCCATTATAAATGCATCTACTATACTTAAGAATAATTTTGTGCTACATGAAAGCTACATTGAACAATATGCTCAAGATATAGACTTTAAAGGTGTATATGCAACTTTGAGTCAAGGAAAAAGAGTAGAGGAATTGGATTATCATGTAAAGTACCAACTCTTATACCATTGTGGGAAACTATGCATTCCACAAATTGAGAGAGTATAATTAGAGAGGCACACACTTCTCTAGTATCAGGTCACTTTGGGGTAAGTAAAACAGTTGCATAGCTGCAAAGATTTTGTTATTGGCCAAAAATGAAAGACACAATTTCTAGATATGTAAGAGGGTGTACTATGTGTGCTAAAAGCAATCCCAACAATAGAAAACTAGGCTTGTACATTCCACTACCAGTTCCTTCTCAACCTTCGGAAAGTGTTTCCATGGATTTTGTTGGAGTACTACCTAAATCTAGGAAAGGTCATGATTATATATATGTTGTTGTGATAGGTTTAGCAAAATGTGTATATTGATACCTTGTAATAAACAGATTATAGTTGAACAAACTGCAAAATTGTTATTTGAACATGTATGGGTTCATTTTGGATTAGCCACTTCTATTGTATCTGATCGAGACACCCGATTTGTGGGGAAGTTTTGGTCAAGTCTGTGGGAATTGATGGACACCAAACTGAAGAAAAGCACAACTTTTCATCCACAAACTAATGGCCAAATAGAAGTAGTTAACAAGATAGTGATCCAGTTACTCAGAGGATACTGCAGCAAACATCCTAAGATTTTGGATGAACATTTGTGTTATGTGCAACATGATTATGACAGAGCAAAACATTCTTCTAAACAAATATCTCCTTTTGAGACCTATTTTGGTTTCATACCAAGGTCTCCTTTGGATTTTGTCTTTGGTAAAGATACCACAGTTGATGGACACATCAATGTGAACAAGGAAACTAGGTTCATTGAAAAAATCTAGGAGATCCACCAGGCCGTACAAGAATAGCTGGAAAAGAGCCAAGCCAAATATAAGGCTAGGTATGAAAAACATTGGATGGAGCATAGTTTCCAAGTAGGTGAACAGGTCTGGCTGTATATCAGCAAGGACAGGATGCAAGGTGAGGGTAAAAATCTAAAACCTATCAGGTATGGACCCTTCAAAATACTTGAGAAAATTGGTGAGAATGCTTTTCGCCTTGATCTACCAGCTTACATACACATCTACTCAGTTGTAAATGCAGATTGGTTGAGATTGTTTGAACCCTCATTGATTGAGGATCCTGAAGAGAAAAGTCAGTTGCCTTCAATTAATGACTTGCTACCTGAATATCTTAATGAATTGCAGGAAGACACGGTCTTGGACAGGAAGGTGAGGACAACATGAAGAGGAGATGTTGAGTACCTTAGAATTGGGCTCAAGGGTTCAAAGCTGAGCAGTGAAAAGTGGATTGAGATTGGACAAGTGAGAAAAGAATACCCTCACTTAGTCAATGCTTGAAAACTAACTTTTGGTGGTCCAAAAGCTTTTTTACTGGGGAGGCCATGATTCGAATTATATCCATGAAGAATAATTAAAGGACCATGACTGTATCAAATTGGGACAGACTTCAAAGAATTAAGAGTAGTGATCAGAAACACCTCTGAACAGTGGTAGTTGGTAGCTAGTGTGGAACGACGAGGACCTCAGTCAAAGTGTGTTGATCGAGGGAGATTGTGCAAGAGGTGAAACTAGCCCCTTAGAAGCCCGAATCGGGAAAAAGAGGTAGTTTTTGAGGTGTAATTAGTGCTATTCGTGCATCGTAGGGCAAAACCCCTCGAGAAGGAGAAGCCCCAAGCGCTCGGTCGCATGAGAGCCAGGAAAACCATGGGGAAAAAGGTTAGGTAAAGGTGAAACATGTGCTCCAAAAACTGGCAGTATCTATTGGGGACACCCTTGGGTGGTAAGCAGATTTGGCGAAAATGGAGCGATTCCACTCAGCGCCCAACACATGGCAAGCAGAGGAGAGAGAAAACTGTTGCTCATCGCACGCTAACAGTCGATCAAGTCAACCGCGTGAAACATGCGAATGGCGTCGGATCTAGGGGCTCCAAATATAATAGCTAAGATCGCACCTGATGGGGAAACCAAAATTAACATGGGAATAAGTCGCGATCTATAAGAATTTGAGGTCCGATTTGACCGCCAAGGTGGCAAAAGATTCATTCCATGACGTAACCGAAGAATTGAACTGATGAGGAAAAGGCTAGCACAGTTCATCGGAGGACAAGTGGCCACTCCCTGCGAGCTTGATGATGACATTGAGACAGGGAACTCCAAGCGAAGCTTTAGCAGACAGAGAAAGTAGAAGAGACAAAGCAGAAGAGACCCTAAAGATAGAAGACAGAGAAAATGAAGAAAAGGCAGTGAAGCAAAAAGAAGAAAGAAGATAGACGACTGAGCTGACCAATGGTAGCGTCGAGCACCAGAGAGCTTGAGAGATTCAAGCCATGCCTGCGAGGATCTGTCAGGACTGAGCACCATATTGGGCTCCTTCCATTAAAGACCAGAGAGGTCAAAGAGCTGGTGAGGAAAAGAGTCTGTGCACTATAGTGGCTTGGGGAATCCAAAAACCACCCTGCAAACCAAATCTGTTTCAGGAGACTCATATTGAGCTCTTTCATTGTAATTCTCTACTTATGATGCAATAAAAGAAGGCCACCACTAAGAGCTGGATCGGAGATGTATCCCTGGAGGATAGGGTGAACTCCTTATTTATCTCTTGTGTTCTTATATTTGCTTTCTTTATTTCTCTATTGTTTTCCATTTCAAGTGTTTGCGTATTTGCAATCTGATCGATTCGTTGCCTAAATAACATAGACACACACCAGCACATGATTCTATAATACCTTCATTCAAATAATTCTTAACTGAGATCACTCATATGGTGATTTTCAGATCAGGAGGGGAGTAAGAGTGGGTTTATTTGTCTGAGTTTCTGTTTACATGGCTTTATCCCACTCTTCCGAGGAATCTTATGTTGAATGATACTTCTGTCAAACGATTTCAAATCATCACAAGACCAAGAAAATACATCTTTGTAATTTTTGAACAGATCTAAATACCAATGTTTGTATTGTGGGGGGATTCCCTTGGACAGCTTGATCGTCTGGGGTTCCTCCTCTGATCTGATGTTGCAGTCTTTGACTTGCTCATCCTTCTCTAGGGCCATTGGTTTGGATTCTATGTTGTCTTTATTAAAAATCATTTCTAGGGGAACAAGTCCATGAGGGATGGTGTTCCCTTTTAGTTGAAATTTTTTTCCCATCCATTGTGTCTTTCCACGGAGTGGCTTGTTGTTCTGCTTCTTCTTCTTGTTAATCGATGGTGGAGTGGGAAAACTCCCCAATGAATTCTACGAATAATTTTAATTTTTCATCATCTTCGAATACCTACCAATGTTTGACATTATCTTGTATTGAAGGCCCATGTCTGACTTCTATTTCATATCTGAGGAGTGGATTCTATGGGGGCCTGAAAGTTCTTGCAAATACCACAAGAGAGTCAGCCATCCTATTTTCTTCCTTGGGAAAAAACTAGATGTTAAAGGCTAGGAAGAAATTATCAACTAAGTCCCACACTTCATTTCAGTACGCCTCTCACATTGGGGTGTTTGACTTGGCATTGGTCTTGGATCTGCTTCACGACTAGGTCAATATATCCATAGGCCAATAGGCATTCAATGTTCATATTTCTCATTGTTTGTAACCCAAGGAGAAATACCTCATACTGTGCTACATTGTTTGTCACCTAAAATTCGAGCTTGAAAGAGAGGGGTATCATACTACCATCCAGAGATACCAACAATGTTCCAGCTTTGTTCCCATATTTTCAGTTTTCTCCATTGAAGTATAAATTCCATACCTCGTTTCCATTTAAATGCTAGTAATTCAACTAACTTGTCAAGTGTACTGATGCTTCTTTCAAGTGGTTCTCATCCTCTTCTAAGAATAGGAAAGAGATGTCAATGTCTTTCCTGTGCACTGGGGAGTTCTTTGAGCCTTTAACTAGGGTCACAGTTTTAAAAAACTGATATTCTCTGTAAAACCTTCTTTGCTCAGCTCCAAAAGTGGGAATGGTGGCATAACTAAGGTCTAGCTAGATAGAGCCACCCACTTTGGAACCCCAAGATCTGGATAAGTGTTGTCTTGTTGGGGCCTGGCCCAGGTTCAAAGTTAATTAGCCAAACAAATCTCGGTACTACTGGCCCTTTCGGCAAGAGTCCATGGAGCGTGGATTGAGGTCTCACCCGAAGTAGTATGGGAGGGTGCTAGAACTAAGTTTCTGCACCCTGGAGATGTATGATGAGTTCAACTGGTCTACAATTTGACCCTGTGCAATACTACTAGTGTAACCCCTCATTGTTATTAGTACAAACCACTTATTATATTGATGTACCCATGTAGTTCCCATATTGTTACTATTGTGCCCCATACAAGTCCACTATTGTTATTATTGTGCCCTTACATTATTATTGTTATGTCGGCTCTAATTATGTTATGACCCCTTAGACT